>RJWT010046622.1:0-11432 GCA_004365215.1 Cuniculus paca | reverse complement strand
TCCCGGCCCTTGTGTTTTTGAGACAGGGTCTCACTATGCCGTTCAGGCCTTGAGCTCATTTTGTAGCCCAGGCTGGTCTTGAACTCGTAACAGTCCTCCTGTCTCAGCCTCTTGAGTGCTGGAATTATAGGCGTGCACCACCAGGCCCGGCTAGGCTCCTTTCTTTAGAGGAACAAAATTTAGCTCTTGTAGCTTATAAACATGAAATATTCCTTCAACAAATGGTACACATGCTGATTAACCTTTGGGCAAGTGTTTCTTTGAAAATATCCTTAAAAGCCTATGAAACAAGTAAGATTAAAGAAATTACACCTAAGGAAACGAGAGTTTTAAATCCATTCAACCCAACTAGATACTGAAAGATTTCAAGGTATGGCTATGACTTGGTACTCATGCTATTTAAAACAAAAAACAACCCAAAAACTTCACATAAAACAAAACCTATTGCTGGGCCTGGTGGCACATGCCTGTAATTCCGATACTTTGGAGACTGAGGCAGGAGGACCACTGAGTTCAAGGCCAGTCTGGGCTACATAAGCAAATTCAAGGCCAGCCTGCACTACATAGTGAGATCCTATCTCAAAAACAAAACAAAAAAACCCCCAAAAAACCAAAAACCAAAAACATAAAACCTAGATCCCAGTAACAATGATCTTACAAATATACCCTGAAACATACACTCTTCCTTCCTACTTTGGTAATTAGGAATAAAGCAAACTGCTCACAACTAGGTATCTTCATTTTCTTTGGAAATCTAAGGCTTGGGCTTGGGGTATAGCTCAGTAGTGGTAAAGGCCCTGTGGGTTTGATTCCCAGTACCACTAGGAAAGACAGACAGAAAGGAAGGAATGAAGGAAGAGAGCGGCAAGGGAAGGTGGGAAGGAGGGAGGAAAGAGGAAAGAAGGAAAAAAAGGAGTTCTCAAAATGCCAAGAACAGAGTCAGTGCCATTCACAGACAGTGGGGGGAGAGAACAAGGACTCACCGAGAAGCAAGCCCCCCACCATGAACCAGCGCCAAGCACAGGCTGCCACTGCTGGCGGGGTGACAGCCAAACCCGAGCCTTTCCCTGTCAGTCAGTGTCATTCACGGACTGCAGGGGGACTGAACAAGGACTCACCGAGAAGCAAGCCCTCTCTGCAAACCAGTGCCATGTGTGGGCCACAGGCAGCAGGGGGACAGCCAGACTGCAGCCCCTTTCGGAGCTCTGGCTGGCAAACAAGAACCAATAACCCCCACCGTAAGTGACTGATTGATCTGGAGAAACACAGGCTGCGATGATAGCTATTGAGGTGAAAAGGAATTGGATTCCTGTGGAGCTTTGGTGTTTCACTGACCTTGCAGGTCTAGGGCCAGTGGTCTGAGCATCTGTTTCGAGGATAGCGGTACGGAGCGTGGCATCTACAGGTGTCTCCTTCTGAGAGTGGTAGCCATTGTTGATTCCCTATCGTCTTGTTTTGAAGTCCTGTATCATTTTCATTGTTTTGTTCTCTTTTGTTTTTATTTCGCTATATCCGATGGCATGAGCAGCTATTTCAAAGACAGCAAGATATATTATGGTAGTCGTTTTGGATTTACTATTGTCTTGTTTTGGAGTCCTTTATTGCATTGTTTTGTTTTTACTGGTTCTATTCTGTTTTGTTTGATTTTTACTATGTCTGAAGGTATCTACAGCTATTTTGAAGACAAGAGGCATTATGGTAACTATTGTTGATTTCATGTTATTTTGAAGTCCTGTATCACTTACATTGGTTTGTTTTGATTGGTTTTATTGTTTTATTTTCCTTGGTTTTATCCTCTTTAAAAAGAAAAATGCAAAGAACACATCTATAATTCCCTAACAAAAATAAACAATGTTCAGTAAACTGCACAATCAACAAAGAGTGTTAAGAGGCACTCATCGCTTTAATGCTCTTAAAAAATGTCCCCCAACACTGGTTTACCTTCTGTAACTACTATGGCATAATTACAGAGTAGTAATTGCCCGGTCATGCTGTTGCAGGGATGGGGTGGAGGCAGTGAACTGAGGATGTCTGGGTTGGAATTTGAGCAACAACTGAATCCCAAAGCACGACAGCTAGTTCAACTGGGAAGACTGGTGCTATGCTAGGAAGAACAGTCACTCAATTGTAACTGTGGAAATTAAATTCAAGAGGTGCGAATAATAAACTACTCTCACCTAGATGTATAAATTTTTGGAACTACTGAGTCAGTTCATGAGATTTTCTAAAACGTAATTCAATAGTAAAACAGAAAGCAGGAGCAAGGTGCAGAGAATCTGACTAGAACGATAGCAAATCTTTAGAGAATTATTCCAACTTATGGAACACGGCCCGCCTCCCATTTCAGGACCTCTAATTTGCTACTGCTGCCAGGAACCAACAGACCAAGGGAAGCACTTCCTGGCAAGGATGGGCGCCAACATTTACGATGAGCCCACAGCTTCAGCACCCAGACTCCACAGGGTATTATAGGCTTTTTAAGGGATGCTTGAAAGAGCCAAATGGTTTCACTGAAATGACCGCACACTTACTTCTAGAGTGAGGATGTATCATTCCCAAGCCTGTGGTGCCTTCTGGTGTGTATGTTATTACATGCAGCAGGGAGATTTTGGCGTGGTGCTTTTGATAGGCCTAATAATACTGTTTTTCCAGAAAAGGATGTATTCAAAACAAAACAAAGCAAAATCAGAAATTTTCAATTCCCCATCTTCTAGTAGGTTTCAATCAGTCAACTTGCAAAATTGACAGCTTAATGTGGTTCAATCTAGTATATAAAAATAACTTTGTGTGTGTGTGTGTGTGTGTGTGTGTGTTATAGCTTGTGTCTAGAGGTCCCCCCAAAGCCTCATGCAGTCATAGGTGGGGTTTTTTCAGAGGCGGTTGAATCTAGAGTGACTGATTCATGGTGCAATGTTAAGATGAAGGGTGGGTCATCACTAAGATCAGTCCACTGGCACCACCTTAAAAATCCCAGTATCCTGGATAAAATACAAGGGACAGAAAGAGGCTTGGCTTGTCCCTTGCTTGCTTTGCTACCTTTTGCTCACCATGAACTGTTTCTCCTCTATGATGCCTGTCTGCCAAGCCACTCTGCCTTGGAGCCAACACGTTATGGGCTGAAAGCTCTACAAACTGTGAGCTCAATAAACCTTTCTTTCCTTAATTTGATGATTTTTAGCTCTGTTGTACTCATTCCTTTTCTGGGCTTTGAAGCTTGCTTTACCAGCTCTTGTTCGTTTCTGCAAATGTGTGATTGAGAACACCCATCAAATCCGATCTGTTGAAGTGTTCAAATCCTTTTTATTTTTTTTGGGACAGGGTCTTGCTCTGTAATTCAGGCTGGCCTTAAACTCACCACATAGCCCAGGCTGGCCTTGAATTCCTGGTGATCCTCCTGCCTCAGCTGCCTAAGTGCTGGGATTACAGGTGTGCGTCACCACACCTGGCCTTAATGTGTTCAAATCTTGTATCTTTATTTTCGAAAACATTGATTGATTGAGGAATTGGGCCTTCACACCTCCAGTCCATTTTTAATTCTGAAGAGTCTCAGTAAATTGCTAAATAGCCCAGGCTGGGCTCAAACTTCCTCCTCCTCCTCCTCCCATAGTGCTGAAATTACAGGCCTGGACTATCATGCCCAGTTTATTATGTCTTTTTTTTTTTTGGCTTGCTTGTCCTACCAATAACTGACTAAAAATTTTCACTATGATAATGATTTATAGTTCTGTCTTGCAAAGAGTTTTTTTATATATGCTGAAGCTATTTCAAGAGGCACACATTTTTTAGGAGCTGAATCCTTTGTTATTTAATGACTCTTCTGCCTACAGGTCTTTGTCAGTTTTTTTATTTTCTCTCTTCCTACCCTGTGGATTGCTTTTTCATTCAACTGGTGTCTTCTGATAAACACAAGTTCTTATTTGAATGCGGCCAGTTTTAACGTATCCTTACTTTCCTTTATAATCAATGTTTTGCTTATCCTATTTAAGAAATCTCTCTATATTAAAGTTATAAACACATTCTTCTGTATTATCTTTAAAAGCTTTATAGGGCTGGGGATTTAGCTCAGCAGCGTAAGTGCCAGACTGGCAAATGATAGGTCATGAGTTCGATCCCTGAAAAAAAAAAAAAAAAAAAAAAAAAAAGCAAGCTTTCTTTTACTTTGACCTTTGAATCTAAAAGTAATCTGGGGGCCAGGGATATTGTTCAGTGACACAGCACCTGTGTGGCAAGCATGAAGTCTTGAGTTTGATCCCCAGTACCAGAAAAACTAACTAAAAGTGACCTGGAATGAACTACTGTGGATGATGTACATGTTGGGGGGCAGTGACGATACAATTGATAGAGCTGTGTTTCTTCTACAATATTATTTACAACTCACTCAAATTGGCTTTTAACTTTGAGGCTACTTAATATTTGTGATTACAAATATACCCTGGACTCATTTCTTTCTTCTTCCTTCCTTGCTACTTTTGTTCTATTTAGTTTTCTCTTTCCATTTTTTAACTTAAAAAACTGCTTGCCAGCCGGGCACAATGGCTCATGCCTGTAATTCCAGCACTTGGGAGGCTGAGACAGGCAGATCGTTGTGAGTTTGAGAACAGCCTGGGCTATAAAGTGAGCTCAAGGCCAGCCTGAACAGCATAGAGAGACCCTGTCTCAAAAAACACAAGGGCTGGGGATCTAGCTCAGCGGCCTAAGCACCTGCCTGGCAAGCACAAGGTCGTGAGTTCAATCCCCAGTGCAGCAAAAAAAAAAAAAAAAACTGCTTGCCTTTGAACCCATTTTCTAGTTACTTTATCCTAAATAATGTACCAAGTTAAGCCGTACCTTGCCCTTTCCTGAACAACCCAATGACCCTCGAACATGAACTATGGTTAGTTTTTTTCTGCTATTGTTATTGTCCATTATTTTAGTTTTGTCATTTTAGCCCTAAAAAACTGGACATTTCATGTAATGCTTGTTTAGATTTACCTGCACTGAACACTTGCTTTGCTCACGTTTACTTCCTATATAACTAGACGCTTCCATGGTGTTTCCTCCTTAAGTATATCCTTTCTGGAAGGTTAAGTAAAGATATGTCGATGATAATCCCAGTTTCTGGTAATCTAAAAATGACTCAAGAGCCTTCTTTCTTGGAAGATAACTGTGTTAGGCACACAGTACTAGGTCTACATCTACTTTTCTCTTTTGGACTGCAGGCTGCCTTGAGATGTCTTTTCTCTGACGCTGATGTTTTCTCTCCAATTTTATCAAGGCCTTCCTCTGTCTTTAGTGTCTGTGGCTTTACTCTGATGTGTCTAGGTGGGATTTTTGCAGGTGTGAAGCGCCTTTCCTCAGATTCATGTTTTATTAGTTCTAGAAAAATTCTTCATCAATCTTCATTCTCCTAATATTTGTCTTTGCTACATTTTTTTCTTCCTAAGTATGTTAGTTAGGTACTCCATCCTTCCTGACTCTTACTTTTCATGCCCTCTGTCTTCCTGTGCTGTATTTGGAGCAATATCTTCATATCTAGTCCTTTAACTCTATTTCACTGTCTAATGAGCTACTCACTGAGTTTCAAATTTGAAACTTATACCCTATTTAATTCTTTTTCTAACATGCCTCACCACTTTTGGTTACTTTTTGCTTGCTCATTTACTTTTAAAGATTTATTCCTTTAGGGCCGGGGATTTAGCTTGGCAGCACAAGTGCCTGCTTGGCAAGCATGAGGTTGTGAGTTCAAACCCCGGTATAAAACAAAAACAACAAAAAACAAAAACAAAAAAACCCTTTGTTGAGCATTTCAGAAAATAAGCATTTATTTTTTCGTTCACTTATCTGGTGATTTTCTATTACATGAGGATGTACCAGGTAAATGAACATGGGGTGGGGTGGTTAATCTAAACCTGCTCTTGACAATTTATGCTGAAGCTCACTTATGGTGGCTTTTCCTGTGCCCACAGGCGTGTAAGACTACTTGTGTATAAGCCCTCTGTTTTGCCATTTCTGCTAATGGTGGGGAAGTACTGACAACTCCAATGCTTTCCAGGGTCCTGGATTAATGCAGAGGTCTGCTTTAGCTTCCTCATCTCTTGGGGCACACGTGTTGTATTCTGGTATTTGACTCTAAGGCACGTTGACGTCACTACTCCCCAAACTCCATCCAGACTGAGCACATTTGATTAAATTAATTAATGAGGTGGAGGATTTAGAGACTGCCTTTATTTCCTGCAGGTCTGTAATGAAGTAAAAAGTTGGTTGTTACGATTTAGATCTAAAATATCCCTCAAAATTCTGTGTGTGGAGGGTGACTAGATTATGGGGACACTGTACTCTCAGCGGTTCATCCACTGTTGAGTTCAATGGCTGAAGGTGCTTCTGAGGGGGGTCCGGATGGAGAAGGATCACTGTGGGAGAGACCAGGAGGCTGGATTCTTGTCCCCAGCTCCTCCCCTCTCTCCACGCTTCCTGGATGCCATGATTGAGCACTTTTGCCTCTGCCATCCTGCTTCTGCCTTGGTGCCAGCCAATCATGAAGCCAGTCATGGACTGACACCATGAGCCAAAGTAAACTTCTTGTCCTTTAACTTGTGGGTGCTTTGTATTTTGTCCCAGCGACAGGAAAATAAGACACAAACTTACTCAAACCTAAACAGGATCTACTTATAATGACAGGGTACTTCAGAAAAATGTTTGCCATACAATAGGAAATGGAACTTTTCCTATTCATTTTTAGCTCACATGGGATTGTTTACTTTTCAAAGGTCAATTATGTACTTAAAAAGATTTAATAGTAAGCATTTCTGGGCACTGTAGAAACTTTTGTAATAAATGTGTCATGCCATACTGCTAGAAATTCCAGAGTCCTCTTTTTTTTTTCTTTTGAGACAAGGTCTCCCTATTTTGGCCTTGAACTCACGGTGATCCTCCTACTTCAGCCTTCCAAGTGCTGGGATTACAGATGTGTACCACCACACCTGGTTCTCTTTTTTTCTTTCACATATGTAGTGTTTCCATATCTAAACATAAGATCTTGTCTTCATCCATATCAAATTTTATTTTGCCATAGCTGGGCGTGATGGCACATGCCTGATATCCCCGCACTCAGGAGGTTGAACCAGTAGGATCACTGAGAGTTAGAGGCCTGCTTGAGCTACGTAGTGAGACCCTGTCTCAAAACAAACAAACAGAAACTAAAAAATTTTTACTGTGCCAGCTCTGCAAACTGTTCTAGTCTAATGACATTTTCTAGATCTTGCCAACAAATCCACCCCTTTACCCTGTAAATTACCAGTGTATTAAATGTCTATTCCAGCAGTTGTTTAGGCAAGTTTCTTGAGATTAAAGATTAAATGACAATTCCTTTGGGATTCAAGAATAAGATACACAATAAAATCTTGGACTGTAACTTGTTCTTAGTGTTCTGCAAGACAACCAAACATTTCTGATAAAGTTTTTAAATGAGCATTGTCTCGCAATACAAGTGGCACGAGACACCAAATGTCACATGATCACAAATGAGCCCACCCCTGCCTCCCCCTACTTCTATGGGATTGTGGGTGATCTTATATACAGAGGAGGAGAAAAGGGAGGAGAAATTCCTCACTTTAAATGAGATTAGGGACACGTGTAAAATTGTGGGAAACTGCAAAATTTTGCAGAAAAGTACCACTGAAATAAGGGTATAGAAGGGCTGGGGATTTAGCTCAGTGGCCTAAGTGCCTGCCTGGCAAGCACGAAGTTGTGAGTTAGATCCTTGGTGCGGGGGCGGGGGGGTAGTGCAAATGATGAATCTGTTTAATTATAATGCAATGTCACATTTCTATGAAACCCTCAAAAGGAGACAAAAGCAAGTGTCAATGGATAGGCTCCTTGTTAAAGTTGCATGAAAAGAAAAACATTCCATTGAGCAAATAGCAGCAATTCTGTCAGTAATAGTGAAAATCATCTTACACAGTAACTCTTCTCTGTCATCTCCATCACCAGCCACAAAGGTTTTCAAGATGAGTGCAGGTTAATTTTTTTATTTTGTATTTTCTTTATTATATTATAATAAAGTATTATAATCATTTAATCAGTATTACAATCATTTTTATACAAATATTTTTGGGTTGCAGAATGAATCATCTGAGTGTCCATTATTTCTTATGGAGAAATTCACTTTGATATAAAAGTGCTTTGGATTACAAGCAGGTTTTCAGAACAAATTATGCTTTCAAACCAAGGTTTTACTGTATCTTTTTTTGTTTGTTTTGAGACAGGGTTTCCCCATGCTGGCCTCAAATTCACAGCAATCCTGCCTCAGCCTTTGAGTGCTAGGATTACAGGCACGCACCATCTGTTTTTATGTTTGTGGGCATGCTGGAAAATACAGTGGCAGAAGACGTAGTCAATAAAAACATACTGAATGAAAGTTTTAGTATCTAAGTTACTTAGAAAAAAATGCTTTTATCAGTAAACAAAAACTAGGAAAAGGCCATGGTCAGAGCCCTAGGCCAAAAGAGACCCTGCTCCTACAACAGCTGCCAATAATTCATCATTGATTCCCTATGGCCACTTGGCTAGTTAATGACTAAACTCATCTAGTTACTCAATGATTCAATGAATACCTAATGTATTAAATTTTACAAATCAGTCTAGCATGGTACAGTTGGCATGGATACCAACTGTAATCCCCGCACTCAGAAGGCTGAGGCAGGAGGACTGCTGTGAGTTCCTGGCCAGCCTGGGTTAAATAGCTAGACACAAGTCCCTATCTCAAAAACCAACCAACCAACCAACCAACCAAACAACAAAAAATTATAATTCAGTCAGTAATCTAATGTCTATGACAGTATTCTGAGATTTTTATCTTTATCAACTGCTTTGCTGATACCCAGATATAGTCTGTCTACATTTCCCTTGTCTACTAACATTACTGATTTGTCTTAGATTTCTTATGAAGTCTTCCTGAGTATTCAGATCACAGTGATCTCTCCAGTACTCATTAATACATGTCTTTAGACCTTAATTAACCACATGCCACCTTATTCTTTTTTAATGAGCTTATAACCAACCTTCCTTTGATAGTCAACAGTAATGAATATATAGTAAGCAGCCAACATGTAACTGCATTATAGTAGAATGTCTTCCAAGTAACTGTGATATTTGAGGACAAAATGAGAACTGTCATCTTAGACACACCCTCACTAAAAGGGAAATGGAAGGTAGGAAATATAATTCTTCCTGTATTTGGTGACCCTCAAGGGAAGGAATTAAGGAATGTTGTGTGTGCTTAAGAAAATTACTCACCACTGTAATATCATAAAAATCTGCTTTCACATCCTTAAATCTTATTTCTTCAAACAAATTAAGGGCACAAACACTTGGGAGAGAAACATATTCAGTTACAGCAATCCAAAGAGGAAAAAGGCTTATATACTTCTCAGATGATGTAAAACAGATGAATTCTGAAACATACTGTCAATCACTATAACACCCTAACACTACTGTCTTCAACGTTTTATTTAATCTATGACACCCAAAGGAACTGCCATAAAATATCGAGTTCTTAATTTCTGATGAGCCAAGGAAAGCCATATTGTGTGGCAATTCCTTAAAACCATAAGCTATTTTCTTTCTTAAAATATAATTAAGAAGATGAGTAGCAAATATAACAGCCAGTGAAAATATACAAAGCGCTCTTCTTTGCGGCTCTCAAAAATGTGGTCTGTGGACCCCTGGGGTCTCCTGAGACTCTTCCAGAGGGTGTGGGGGACCCAAGCTGTTTTCACAGTAACACTAGGACATTTGTATAAATGGTTCCCCGGCCGCAGCACAAACCCAGGCTGTGGCTTCAAGGCTTCCTCATAGTACCCTTAAGAGCCCCACACTCATTTACAACAAACAAAACAAAAACTCAGCCAGTTTTACTTTAAAATGTCCTTTAAAAGGAAAAATTATTTGTATTGAATCTCAACCTTGAGACACATCTATTTAATATTCAATGTGACAAAATGGGAAGTATGCATAAAACACTTCTGCTGCATACCAATGGGTTTTCATGGACAGGAAGGAAAGTCAAACGCAGTTTCAGATCCCACACCACAAACTAATCTCTACATAACCACCATTTGAAGTAATACTGAGGAATATCTACAATTACCTGGAAAGATTATTTAAAAAACTCCTCCCTTTCCAACTACCTGTGTGAGGTTGTTTTGTTCATATACTTCAACCAAAACCAGTATCATAATTAAATACAGAAGTAAATATGAGAATACATTCTAGCTGTGTTCCATTAAGCCAGATTAAAGACATTTACAAAAAAAGTTAAGGGTTGGGCATTTAGCCCAGGGACTCAAGCGCCTGCCTGGTAAGTGCGAGGTTGTGAGTTCAATTTCTGGTACAAAAAAAAAAAAAAAAGAAGTTAATGCTCCCTACCTTTCTAAATGTCTGTGTTCTCATAATAAACTCTTTCATAAAAATTCTGTAATGAGCTTATGGCAGTAATTCTTTTTGTAGCAACTGGGATTGAACCTAGACTCTTGAAAATGCAAGACAAGTGTTCTACCTCCCCGGTCTCTCCTTTTCAGACTCCCCCTTAATTTTTATTGAAATAGGATCTTGCTAGGTTGCCCAGGTTGGTCTGGAACTTGCCATTCTCCTTCCTTAGCCTCCTGAGTAGCTAGGATTATAGGCATGCACCACTGTGCATAATTCATCCCATTTAGCAAGAAATACTTAGGAAAACTATTTGCTACCTGTATATCTTCTCCAGTACTGCTATGTATGGCCAACTGAATTATTAAAAGGTAAGTATCACTGTAGTGGAGTCCAGAAATAGAACTTTGCCAACCACCCCAGAAATATTTTTCCTGTGGCCCACCCTAAATACAATGCCTTCTTCCTCCCGATGTAAAGAGCTTTACTTGATTTTTACAGAAATTACATTCTTGCTGTGTTCTTTTTATGATTTTAGCACCAATGTGTGCTTTCCTAGAATCCACAATTATGCTCATTTAAAAAAAATTAGTGTCCTTTATGTACTTTAAATCCCCTTAGAGTTCTTCAGGTTTCAGCATTTCCTGTGATAGATGGATCTAGAGATTGGAACAGAACCAGAACCTATCCCTTTTAGCAAGACTACATGCAGGTAGCATCTGAAAGACCTACAGAAGTTCACAATGCCTGCCTTTGTGTTTTTAGGAGCCACTGATGCTTAATATTCCTACCTATTAATCACTGGGGACTGTAAAATGGTGGCGCTTTAATCCTACCATTTCTTTTTTATTTATTAGTTGTAGCTCGCTTATATTTTGTACTTCATTCATTATTTGGTTCTCCATTGGTTCCATTTACATAAAAAAGGCAGGGTAAACACTCCATTCTTTTCCTTTACCAACTTTCAAGATAATGAATTGGTCTCCCATCATCTTCTGAAGTTAGTTATTTTTACTATTACTTTAAAA
>RJWT010046621.1:0-11504 GCA_004365215.1 Cuniculus paca | reverse complement strand
TACCACCTTCTTCTTCATTTAAGTTTTTCCTTTTACTCTCTCTGTGGGCTTCAATTCACATTTTAGATTTTTCCTGGGTATAAGGTTCTTACTTGCTTCCTTCCTGTCTTCCCCACGATGCTATATTCCAGCAATGACTGTGTCTCTCAGAGAGACTGTTTAGTCTGCTGCTTACTGTTCTGCCACCTTCCTGGAAGTCTCTGCATATTAATGCATATTCTTCATAATTCCACTGATGAAAGAGTCAAAGTGGATTCCACTAATGACTTTTCTCTGAGCTAACCAGGCCTTCTATTTTTCACAAGGAAATATTTTGAAGGCTGTACTAAGGATTAACTGAGTATTCATAGGAACTTGGTGTAGGGCTTATAAGGTCATGTGCAGAGTATTTTAGCTGCAGATGTGATATGATTGAAGTAACTTCTTAAGTATATGTGCAAGAAATTATATAAGCCTGATATTTGAGAATAATCAAGATATGCCTTTGTGGACTGAGAGAAAATAGTAACACAGTTTGGTCTCTTACCAAAATACTATCTTCTTTTCATGCAAAAGCACAAAAATTATGAAACAGCAGTAGAAGAAATAGAGAACCAATATGTTATCTCAGCAGATTGTCCATAAGTTACATTTTCTACTAGTGTTTAATGTGAAACATCAGCAGCTTTTTAAGCACCACATAATAACTGCAAAAAATGAGCAAAACTAAAGATAAAACAAAAACAACTGAAACAACTATAGTACCAGTTTAAATTTAGCATGGATGCTTAACACATCATTGTGGACAATAAAGAAAATAAAATATTGCATTTTCTATTGCATAATATCTTGTCTTCTAGCAATGAAATATGGAATGGAAATGCCAACTACTGTGTCCATACTACAATCTCTATTGTCCTATCAATCAGTTGATAATAAACTGGTGATGTTGCTGCCTTGTAGCAGAGGAAAAACTGTTAATTAGGCAGTTATACTACTGCAAAGCAGCTGTGATCACAACCTCCTGAGCACTGAAAATACTTCCTCCCAGACTTGTGTAAAACTTTCATGTGGAAAACTACAAAAACAGCTAAATATGCATATTTCATAATTTACTGGGATATATTTTACATCATACTGTTACATTCTGCAACTCAGCAAGAATAAATACTACATCCTGGGAATCTTCCCCTTATAAACTGTGTTACAGCAGTTGAGGACAGAATACACGTTTTTTATAATCAATACAATCTTTGAGTTTAAGTGGCAATCTTGGGGAGAAAAGGCAAGGAAATGTGTAGTTAATTAAAGAGCTCCATAAATGTCATCTCCACATCCTCACAGAGTTCACACATTTTATTTTAATTAACATAGAATTTTGATACTAGCAATAAAGTTATGAAAGTCTTTAGATTTATTTTTAATCTATAGTATTAAGGTATTTATATTTGAAATCTAGCACACAAATATTAAAAACATTGATTCAATGTTATGGTTTTGAGAAAGTAAATTTGTAAATAACTGCTACTTATATAAATTGCAATGTGAAAAATACTGAGCATAATTACAGTGAATGATAACCAATGATACTTATCTAAATTTTAAATTGAGATGTTAGTAAAAATAGTGCTGTCTCCAAAAGAATATTCTGTTAAATAATTTAGCCTCATGTTCTTCAAAATATTTCTTTTGCTTTAAAAAATTCCTGGGTGACAACTCAAAATTATTTATGGACCAGTTATATTAGTATTATATCTCTGTCATCATACACTTTTGGAAATTATATAGCCATATTTTATGTGTATTACATAGATGCGTCAAGTTGCATGTGGAACGAAGCTTTAAACTGATTTAAAATGTTAAGTGTTTTTTGTTATTATTATAGGACTGTGCTTTGAGCATTCTCTATAAACATATCCTAAATCCGAAGAATTCTAGAATTAGAAGAACGCTAGGATTTTAAGGTGTTTTAAGTACTTAAATCACTTTCATAGGCTGTAATAATTCTGACCGCTTTGTGAACACTCAGGATAGGATCAATCATGTCAAAATTCACTCTTAGTGTTTATCACACTTAAATGTTCATAAATAAAATAAATCAGAAAAATTTACTGGGTTATATGACCTAGATTTAAGAACATTACAAAGTAGGACAAAATCTGTCTAATTTACAATATGTATTGGTATAAATTTTGCACCTGAATACACTCTAAGGTCTGCCTGAAACATTGCAATATTGGCACTCTCTGAGCTTTTGTACTGGGCACTCATACAGTAATCTCTTTCACTGTTTAGAAGACCATGAAAAAAGCCATTTAGTATTCAGAATGTAAGAGAGATCAATTTAGATCCTTCATAATCCACGCATAAAATAAACCACCTTACTTTTTGTATCTTCATTAAAAAAACTCTACTTTTTTAAGTGCCCTTGATTCAGTCACATATCATGAAATCATCCAGGACTCTATTCGTTCAGTTGCGCCATCTATTACTGGCATCCTGAATTCCACCTTAAAGTATTCTCTGCACAGGTAAATGCATACAACTATTTCACATATTTGAAAAAAATCATAATATAAACATTCTTTAATTACCTTATTAACATACATTTAACTAATCATATTCTTTCTTTTTTTTGTTTTTTTTTGTTTTTGGTCATATTCTTTCTTACATAGGTAAAAATCAGCACCTGGTGGAAGAATATTCTGTGTAGAACAGAAATAAAATTCTCATGTTTCCTTATAGTACTAGTCCCATGTGCATAACTGTATTCACTTTATACACTTTATATACTGCTCTCTGGAATTCTGTATCTATTGCTTTACCTTACAGACTTAGCAACTTTCCTCCAAGACTGCTGTATATCTTAGATACTTCAAACACAATACATTCAAAATTCAACTCGTTCTCATACTTTATTTATAAGTATGATCCTTCTATAGGATTTCTCTCTGTAGGTGGGATATTCACTGAGAAAATTATTTAGATAAGAAAAATAAGAGTTTTCTCATCCCTTAAAATCTACTGTTAATTATTACCACCTCTGTGTTAATTTTCATTAAACACAGTGTTTAATCTTTTTATACTTAATGTCTGCTAATTTCAGATATTTACTTAGGACACTAATTGCTGCAATTGTGTTTGTTCCAACCTCTCCATCTTCCATTTGAACAGTTTCTTTTAATCCCTCAATAAGTTCATAGAGAATTAGTTAAAATTATAGCTTCAACAAGCTTTGTTTAGGTGCAATCTCCTGCAGAACAAATCTAATACACCTTACGCTTCTAAATAAGAACTTTGCATGTCTAGTACCACATAAAAGCTTCAACTATGGTCTATTCTATTTTCATCTTCTACATTACATGAGCTAGTCTAACATACTGTTTTCCTCGACATGGTGCCTCCACTCATACTGCTTTTCCTGATAGAAACACCCTTGTCTCTCTGCTTGCTTTCATCTCATTTTCCTATTTTCAATTTTGTGAAGCTCTCTGTTGCTCATCCTGGTCTTTTATTACAGATTGCTTGGGTTCTACCTTCATGCTTCCACTCTTCATACAGTAAGATTTTAATTAAATGTTTACTTAATTTTAATTAAAATTCCTCCTATTGCTGGTGTTGATATAAATTGCTTTCAAAACCATATGAGAACCACCAAGTGTTGTGCTTGCTTCATCATCAGATGTATGAAATGTAATACTTACTTTTCAACTTTGGAGAGAATCTGCATTTCACTGGACACTGAATATGTTACAAGTTTTGATGGTCTACATTTGCTGAAATATCATGATTCATAAAACACATATTAATAATCCGGTAGTTATAAATACTTGTTCAGCTAACTATATCAGTGTGTCATTAATGTCTTGAATTAATATTATGTTCTTCAGACTATACAGATAATTCAGATGCTTTAGGGCAATGTTTGAAAGAGTTTAAATATCCCTGAGACATGACTGTACATGGAGGTCTTGAGGTGTAGCTCAGGGGTACAGCATATGTTTAGCATACATGAAGATTAGGTTCAATTTTCAGGAATCTCCAAAGCAAAAAACAAAGAAAAAAGAAAAAAAAAAGACAGTGGGGAAGTACATTTTCTATGTCATATGAATGTGAATACACATTTGGAATGTGGACTTCCAAATGTCTTTTCTAACTGGGTGTGATGGCTGATTGATTGTGTCAGCTTTAGTAAGAGAAACTCAGCTGAATTGCCTCAGCAATTGCACACCTTAGGGTGTAGAAGACTCACCCTCTAGGGCAGTTTGTAGCCTTGGTGGTATAAAGGATAAATGAAGGGTACATCTGATTCTGTTTCTTCAGAGAAGTTGCAGTCTTCCCCTTCACCATGGATGTCATCTCCTGGCTTCCAGTGCAGACTCCTCGGCTCTGGCACAGATCATACAGCCTTCCACCTTAGAGGCTTAAGTCTTTCAATGCAGATTCATCAACCTCCTGATGCAGACTCCCATGGTACCTGCACTACAGTGAGCTCCAGATCTTTGACTGAATCCTTCGGTCTCCAGTCTGCAGACAGACACTCTTCACTCTTCTACATCTGATTCTGTGTGTAGCCATTGTAAGTCAATCTTGTAAATTCTTGCATATTTGTTTATGCATTGTATCTGTTATACTGCATTTGTATTACATCTGTGTCTCTGTAAATACCAACATCAGTATTTACACTGAAGAAGAACATAAAATGTTTTAAAATGAAGATCATTTACCATGCAACTGGATCCAGTTTATTAGGAAATCTAATAAAGTTACCCCACCTAGTATGGTAGATTATCAGAAATATGGTAGAATATCAGAAAGGATAACTGAAAAGATTGTTTAATTCCTTCACACATGCCAACTTCCTTGCTCTAAACCAGTGATAGTGACATGGCAAAACAGATTGATGATTCCATTTATGACACAGATTTTTAAGTCATGCACAATTATGCCACATTATAAATAACCAGGTACAGGAGATGTAGAACTCCACATAAACATGAGTAGGAAAGAACGTCGCCATATCTTTTATAAATTGGCAAGTGTAAGGAAGACACGAATATTGAAAGCTAAAAAAGAAGTGCTGGGCACTTATAAACTCAAGTCCAGAATAACAACAGATTACTAAACAAAAATACCAAAGACCAGAAAGGATAGAATGACACATTTCATCTCTTGAAACAAAATAACTGCCAACCAAATTACTATATCCAGCAGTTATGCTTCCAAATCAAACATGAAATAAACACCTTCAAAGATAAGCCAACTGAAGAAATTCATGACCACTGAGACAAAATGATAAAAGTTAATTAAAGGACTTCTATACAAAGAGATAGTAAGAGAAACACAATAATGAGAGGAGAAAAAGAGTAACTTTTAAAAAGAAATGAGAATTAGGAAAAAATCAAACATGGTTTATCAGTACATGAAAACTCTTAAGTGAAAGTAGGTGAAATAAATGAAATAGATTATTCAAAACAACCAGAAGAAAAACAACATAATGGCAGTATGACAGCTTATGTGTATTTGGTTGTTTCAAACTCAGTGCACTGCATGATCACACTTAAACCTTTGTATGTTCTATGAGTTGGACTAGCAGAGTAATGCTATGATAGGGATCATTGCCTTCTTTTAATTTTCTTGGGATGTAATGTACACATTTTTTAAAAATTTTATGTATTGGGAAGATATGAAAGAAAGTTTCTTGGATTTCCAATTGTCTTTTTCTATTATGTTAACTTATATTACAAGGCAGGAACCACATGGGAGACTTGTATCAATAATCAAGTTATAGTAAATTAAATTATGAATTTGCAATCAAGGGAAATTTCTAATACCTTATGTAATGAGACTTTAGATTCATAGATATGAAGATTATATCCGGTACTTAACAAACCTCAAAATGTCTATGTATTTGCCTTTATTTTGTGTATGATCACCCAAATAAGTGACTTGGTACTTCAGATATTTCTCACTATTTAACAAATTTGATGAACAAAACAGCAGTAAACACTCAGCTGTATTCTTATATTTATAACATGGATTACATGGTATAACCTGAATTATATAATTCCTCACTTGCCAAATTTAAAATAATATAAAAAATAAAATGAATTCTGAATATCTTAGTTCAATAGTTGTTGCCCAGAGGTGCTCAACAGGTTGAAATCACAGTGTATTCTGGAGGTATAGTAACCCTACAATTTGAGCAGGACTGGAGAAAATGACTCCAAGGAACCTCACTTACATGGATGGCAAAGTGGTGCTAGTTGCTGACAAGTGACATCAATTTCTCTCCATTAAAGATAACTGAAAAGATTGTTTAATTCCTTCAGCACATGCCAACTTCCTTGCTCTAAACCAGTGATAGTGACATGGCAAAACAGATTGATGATTCCATTTATGACGCAGATTTTTAAGTCATGCACAATTATGCCACATTTGATTCATTAGAAGTGAATTATTTTAGCTCGTAACCAGGATAGAGTAGTTTAACTTTCTGAAGAAAAAAATTCAAAAACATTTTTAATGCATTTTAAAAGTACAATATCCCTTCCACTGACCACAGACTATTTCTATGTTACCTAGTTGAAAATACACTCATCCCCAATATTTCCCAAAGTCTCATTTTCGTAAAGAACAAGTTTGAAGTTCAGCATCCTGTCATCTAAATCAGGTTTGGGTGCAAGATAAAATTCATCACCACTAATATCTCAGCACAGATCTCTAAGTGTAACACATCTCAATAGGTTGATATGTGACCTACAAAAATAATGTACATCTCTTTCAACTCCTACATAAAACAGTCAAACATAAGAACTGGTATTGGCATTTCTTTGAAAAAAATAATGGGTAAGACAGAAGGCATAGAGTTCACATCAATGTTGTAATGTAGTCTGGCACAAGTAGGTCATTCTTTGACTAAGACAGAAGGCCTTAGATTTTTTTTATTTCTCTTGGCTTTGTTTTTCTAAACATTATATATTCCATGTTCACTAAAGTCCATCCTTGAATTTCTTTTTCTTTCTTTCTTTCTTTCTTTCTTTCTTTCTTTCTTTCTTTCTTCCTTTCTTTTTTTTATTTTTTGTCTTTTTAAGACAGGGTCTCATTATGCAGTTCAGCCTGGCCTTGAGCTCACTTTGTAGCCCAGGCTGGTCTCGAACTCACAACAATCCTCCTGCCTCAGCCTCCCAAGTACTGGAATTACAGGCATGCACCACCATGCCTGGCTCATCCATGAATTTCTTAGCATGTTTTCACACATTATGATGAGGCTTAGGCATCCCATTTTTTGTTTATTTCTTGTGTTCTATGTATTTGTAGTATTTATTCTCTCCTGGTCATTTCTGTTCAAATAACTGTCATTGCTGTTTATATTATTATCTTACAATATTTTAGTATCTTATGAGTTTTATTGGAGTTCAATAAACTAAGTAAAACTACTGGTATACATTTCTTAAAGATATGTCCCTATACCCTTTAGAATTTTATGGAAGCTGCTATACAGCAATATCCTGAAGAATTACCTTAAATAGGAATATTCTATTTTTAATTAGTCCTTTATTTTTTCTGTAACCCTAGAAATGGATTTTAGTGTGAACCTCTCAACTTTATCTTTAGATCATACTTTCCTGGCAGTGTCCTAGATTTGATCTTTATCTGAAAGTCAATTCCTAACTACTGGTATTATTGACATTCTAGGAAGGCTTAAAATTGTCCATCAGACAAAGCCTAACAATATTTGTGTAAGGGATCTTATGTAAACAAACAATCAAAGGGGGAAAGTGTCCAACCTGGGTTTTCAGAGTTGGCATTTTTATGTTGATACAAACAAAATCATAATGGTAGCTTGATTAAAGACTGGCACTGAGAAATCTTTAATGACTGAAATGAAAAAAATATTTTGATGATGAGAAATTTAGGTAGTGCATTTGACTGTGCACTTTGTGCTGATGGAAAAATGAAGGGAAATTAGATTCATGGACAATGAAGTTGGGGACATATGTATACAATAGTGGGCAGAAAGTGTTAAATCTGTATATAATATTTAACATTCACTATAGTATCTGTTATAGTATCTGTTATAGTATCTGTTAGTTATCATCCTGTGTTCTCTGCTATCACAGTTACAGCATGATGGATATAGCAATGGACTGCCCGGAGTATCAAGAACAGGAACTGTTTGTGAGGTCTACAATATGTTTGATAGAGTTTGCCATGGTTAAGCATCAAGCATTTGGTGAAACATAATCCATACTGAATCTCTATAGTAAAACCAATCTTAAAAAGTTTCAAGGAGTCATTGTAGCAAAATTGAACTTGTTTAAAAAGTTCCAATGCAACTACTTTGAAGATAACAATATGCAATATGTTAAGCATTGTTAATTTCCTAAAGAAAAAAAGTTCCAGTGTTTTATTTTATAGATTTAGGGAGATATTCCAGATGTAGATGCATCTGTCTTGCAAATAAGGCCTCAGTCAACATCATTGTCTCAAGTATAGTTGTCTTCTGGTCACTTATGAGGAATATTCCCCCAGTTCATTGCATCAGGTTAATAAACCAATATGCCAAAGGAGTGGTGGGAACAGGCTCACCCTTTTTCACCCAAGGTGGTATTATACTTCACAACATCCAGAATTCTCCTAGTCAGACAGAGCAGTGGAACTGCTTGATGGCACAGGAGATGGATGCACCAGCCCAGAGAAAACAATCTTTGAGGATGGGTTGTCATTTTTGAATATATGTATATAAGTTAGTGACATAGGTTGTTTCATATTGCTAGATAGTCTGGAATACAAGAAATGAAAACAGATAGCTTTGTTAATTCGCATTCCAAATGACAGAACTGGAAAATATGTTTTCCTGGCTGAAATGATTCTGAGTTCTCTAAAGTTTTGAACCTCTCATTTTGGAAAGGGGCAGACTAATACCACTATTAGTAGCAATGACCAAACTTTAAACTGTGGCTAATTTCTTGTCATTTTGGATTTTTTTGTACAAGAAACAGAATACAAGATTCACTATTATAGAAAGTTCAATTGACTGTATTCTGCAGGAGGAGTTAGAGATGCTCTTATACAAGGAATCTGGAGTAATTTGGGGGAAATTAAGGTGATCGATTTGAGCTTTCGCTGTGCTATTCACCTATTAATATAAACTTGTAGGAACTCTATTAGGGAAAGTAATGATCGCCAAGAGCTAGACACCTCAAAATTGGGAGTTACAGTAACTACATCAGGTAAGCCTGAAGACTAACTGAAATAGTAGCTAAAAGTGAAGAGACTCTTGTGAGTGGAGTGCAGAAATGAGAAAATGCATACCTGCTGCTATAGCAAGACCAACTGCAGGCATAAGGAATACACTACATCCCATCAATCTCCCTCTTTTAAATTATCTCTGAGGAAGGGAGGTCCACTACTTTTAAGTGAATATCACTCTCCCAGAATTATTTTTTGCTAGATATTTAACTTTATTAACAGCTACTAAGCTATAAGATTCAAACCAATCAAAAACATTAAAGAAAAGTTGCTTGATATACATTATACAGAAGTCATCCTTGTGGGGAAGAATGGGCTTGCTTTGATTATTTTGAGACTAAGATAAACTTAGAACAAGTGTGGATTGAGTCAAAAACAATATATGTCACCCAAATCCTTAACAAAATGATTGGCAACTCAGATACTCCACTGTGTTTCTCGGTTATTAAGATTCTAATCCATTTTCTTCCTCTGGCTGCCTCACTCAATGGTTTAGCAAGAAAGGTGAGGAAAGTCTAACATTAGTAATATCTGATGAGCAAGATCTACTTCATAGAACTTTGTACTTTTGTCTGAGAATATTTCAGGTTTGTAATATTATTTGCCTAGTCAAGCCTAAGTCCTTCATCCTTTACAAGATGAGGCAATTAGATGGAATTTTGCATGCATATTTTTCTCTAGGACTGTGGATCAAATCAAAAACTTTTGCACTTAGCTACAACCCAGACTTTTTTAAAAAATTACTTTATAAAAGGGTCTTGCTGGGGTTGGAAATATAGTTAAGTGGCATAAACAACTACCTGGCAAACACAAAACCCTGAGTTCAATTCATAGTACCAAAAAAAAGGTCTTCCTAAGTTATTAAATTGCCCAGGCTGGGCTCACACTTGCTGTATTCCTCTCTTAATCTCCAAGAAATTGCAAGCATATACATCTACACCTGCTACATACAGAATTTCATTAAGGATGAACTTATTTCAAACATCTGAATTTCATGCATTGAATGGAAAAAGGCTGTACTAACTGCTTCTTTTCTCTTTATCATACCAAAAATCAAGTTTTAAGAAAATAATAGTTAAAGTTCTACTTTTATTTATTGAGCTAACACTGTCAATCTACTTTCATCAGGCATTCTTTTAGGGATTGGATATATAACCAAGACCAAACTAAGTCAAAATACTTGCTATAATAGTTTTTAGAGCCTAAAGGAAATGTTAAAATGAAAGTATGTATGCATTGGTAAAATAATGTTAAATGCAAAAAAAGTAAAGCAAAGTAAGAGAACATGGTTCAAGTTTATGTTATTTAAAATAAGGTACTCATGCTGACTGATTAAAGCTCCCTTGTGAAGAAAGGGAATGAAACTCTGATTGAAGGGGAATGAGCTTTCTAAGCAAGGTCATGGCAAAGTGATTTGATCAGAAATTGACAAGTTTTAAGAGGAATGCTGATAGGGAACAACCAGGTCACAGAGGATAATGAACGAACATTATACGCTACTGCAGAATTTTTATTTTAGAAGAGAATCTGAGCTTTAATATTACCAAAATGAGTCAATGGCAATGTCCTAGGACATCATTAAAATCACAGTACTTTAGAAAGATTTTTTTCAAATGGAAACACTAATAAAATCACATTACACTGATGATTCGGAAGGAAGGTAAGGAAGGAGCTATAAAAGAAGTTTAATATTTTCTGATGTTACCACTTTAAATATTAGCCACTATACAGTACTGTCTTATACTGTGTGACTCTAATAGCATAAGACAATATGTATTCAAAAATAGTTAATTTTTCACTGTAATCTTCAAATAATTAGCTAAGTGGACAGTTCTTAAGGAATTTATAAATTTCAAAAGATTACAAAAGCATATGTGTGTATTAAGAAAACATGTAACCATAGGTCTATCTACAACACTGAAATATGTTTTCTTTTTTGAAAAGAATACAACCAAAAAAAAAACAAAATAGAGTCAATCACAACAAAACAATGAACATGGTGCATGACTTCTAAACACAGTAAAAAGCAATCAATAGTGGCTACCAAAATACATCTTATTATCTGCAATATACCTGCCCATACCATCAGGAATAAATAAAATAAAACAAAATACAACAAAATGAAACAGTAAGAAAACCAAAACAGACAAAGCAGAACAATGTAAGGAATACAGAACTTCAAGATACTAGGAAAGCACCAGGGAATACCATAATGTTTGTTGTCTTCAGAATAGCTGCCTACACCTTCAGACATATTACAATCAAACAAC
>RJWT010046620.1:0-11428 GCA_004365215.1 Cuniculus paca | reverse complement strand
CTGGCTTCCTGGCATGTACTTGACTGTTCTCATTGTCAGAGGAGGGCGGGACCTCACTGTGGCTGAGGATGGCTGTGGTACTTTTCGGGAGCCCTGGTTCTTATTTGAGCATTGCTTCTTGGCTCTACTGTAGAACCCTCGACCTACTAGCACAGATCCTTCATCCTGCTGTCATAGACTTTCTAGCTTCTACTGCTGGACTTTGGGCCTTTCCAGTACAGACTTTGGTGTTGTGGACAGATTTCCTGCACTTTCTTGTGTCTAACAACTGGGTAACCATCATAAATAATATTATAAATTCTATGTCCTGATTGTAATCATTCTCCCTGTGACCCCTGACTATAACACAGGTGTTAAGTATGCAAAAGATAAATTGCTTCATACTTTTTGAACCCTGTGCAGATTGTCTTACTTCTTCTGGTCCCCTTGCACCTTCTTGCATGTATGCACAAGTAGAACAAAAGGTTCATAACCAAAAAACCTCCAGGCAGCTTAAGAAAAAGAAGTAGAAGTTCAGCATGGTATCACAACCTGTAATCCTAACATTGTGAAAGGCTGAAGAGAGGGTTGCAAGTTGGAGCCCAGCCTGGTCAATATAGCCACTTAGCCAGACTGTCTCAAAATAAAAATAAAAAAATGTGCTAGGAACCTAGCTCAGAGCAAAGGCTCTGGGTTCAATCTGTAATACCATAAAGAAAATGAAAGAGGGAGAGAGAGAGAGAGAGAGAGAGAGACAGACAGACAGACAGACAGAGAGACAAAGAGACAAAGAGACAGAGAGAGACAGGGAGGAAAATGAAGGCGTGTGCACTGTGCTTTGGGTAGGAACACTGAACTGTCAGCTTTCCAGGGGAGACCTCCTCAGCAAAAGCAGAATGATGAGGTCATCTAAGGAGGAGGATAATTGACTGGGCATTATCACTCAGGAATGCACCCTTAGGAGAGAGTTGGAACCCACCTCCTACTTCTTGAGTGGGATGAAAATAATTAACTCATGTCTGTAGCCCACATCATGTGCGCCCATGCTTCCCTGGGGGAGCTGGTGTTCATGTCCCCAGCTCACAGGGCACAAGGAGCTGCCAGCCAGCAGCCCCGGGGAGCAGAGCTGGGCCCAGGTTGTCCCTTGTCAATGAATGTGTCTTGACTTACTGGGCATCTCCAAAGAGCTGTCCTTGGTTCTGGGGCAGTAACAGTAAAAACTATGACCTTCCTCTCCAGCTCGAGCCTCCCTCAGCAAGCCCCAGGGAGGGCCCTGTCAGGAAGGCTGAGCAGATGGTTCCCGTGCATAGTGATGGTGATGACAGAGTGGCATTTTAGTCCAGCACCTTAGCTGTTATCCTTCCTCCCTCCTGCTGCCAGGTGGGCCCTGCAATGGCATTGAGCTCCCTCTGTGGACTGCCAATACATTTACTGCTTTTAGTCAGCCTGAGAATATCATACAACTAGAGAAAATATTTGCTTCTATTTATTGTTATACTCATAGGTCTGCTCATATCATAGGTGCAGTTGAGGAGGGCACAGGTGGGTAATGAGTACAAATTATATTTATTTCAGAGTTAAATATGTATTTTATACATAAATATATAATTAAGCCATATAGTTATATACTGTATATAATTATACATAGTTACAAGGGCTGTTTAAAGACACAGAGTGTACTTAAATTTTAAAACATATATTACATTAAAAAGCACATTGTCACGAATTTCTTTCGGAACATCCTCCCTCGCTTCAAAAACATTTATCTCATCTTTCTTCTCACTTTCTGAGACAGTCTTGGAAGCAATCCTTTCTGAAGCTGATATTCTTTCCTGAGTATCTTTACCAGGTCTGATAAAAAAATACAGTGACAGCTACTGTCAAGTGTCATCCAACAGAAAAGAAGTCTTGTGACTACATCACCATGTGTTCTCTTCTACCTTATTTACTGGATCTGTCACTGGTGATACCTGACTCTTCCCCAAAGTCAAAATGACCATGAAAGGTAAATGTTTTGAATCAATTCAGGACCTCCAGGCAGTGATGGCAACTGAAGACTCCCAGGAGAGATTTCCAGAACTGCTTCACAATGTGGCAAGAACCATAGGGTTAGCATGTTTCAAGTGAGGGAAAGTATTTTGAGGAAGCTTAATGGAAATGAGTCTTTTAGTGTAATAAATAAAATTTAATTTAAATATTCATCATGTTATTTGATCACACTGCCTACATATTTGCATATATATCTTTATCTTATTAGACTGACTGATGATTAAAGAAAATGGTCTGTGCATAACCTCACATACAGTGCCTGACACGTAGCAAACATTTAGTGCCTAGTCAGCATGATGAACATTAGGTAATTGGCACCTAATGTGCTTATCAAGAACAAAACAAGTGATTCTGCTTCTTTCCTTTTTGAGGACTCCTAAAAATATCAAGTTGGTCATCAATAGATCAGAGACTCACATTCTAAGGAACTTTGAGTGAGTGTGGGATTAAAATGCTGGGTGAATCAGATACAGGTCTGGCTTGATTAGTGTGAATGCTGAATGTAGAGACATGGGGACATGGACTTCTCTGAGAGGACAGATTGTTATATGGCATCTCCTTATCTCTGCAGGGACACCAGCTTTGTGGAAGGGTCTGTACCTGTCCTGGTGCACACAGCCCAGTTCCACTTTTATTGTATGCACGGTTCTGTACACACAATCCTGTGTGGCCCCAGGTACCTGATTCAGGAAGTCTGTAGGCTGACAAGCAGTGGGGACATGCTTGGCCTGGTGCTCAGGACCCTGATGCGTGAGGGACAGCAGAGGATGGGAAGAAACTCACAGGCCCTGAAGGCTCATGACCAAGTTGGAGGCAATGAGGCCAAAAAAAAAAAAAAAAAAGGAATTACAAAAGGGATTAAATCTTCTTTTATTCTCCTTTCTGGCTCTTAGTGGTCGAATAGCCCCCAAGTAAAAAAATTGCTGCCTAGTACTGAAGCATCTCTCCCTGACCCTAGAGCACTGGAAAATAAAGGCATGAGTCATTAGCAAAGCGGTGGAAGACATCTAAGACTGTGAAGTTGCCCTCCCGGTGTTTCACCTACCTGTCTGCTAGGTATCCAATGGCCACCGCACCAACAAAAAACCCTACATTCACGACTGACTGAAACAGGTCGAGCATCCAGGAGTGGGCGCACACTAGGTTGAACTGTCCAGATGTGAGGCAAGTTCCAGGCCAGAAGGGAAAGAAAGCATAATCCTGTTAGACATAGTTCATTCAGGGAGCTCACTAAATATTTTTCAAACTGAACTGGTGTGGCTTAGTGGCAACAGCCCAATAATGTCTTGACCATGTTAATGTTCTTTACACCACCAAAATATTTGGTGCAAAATCCTTCTAGCTCCCACCTTGAGGTGTGACGTTTGACTAAACTAGAGGAGCAGCTAATCAGCTGAATCTGAAGAATGTTTCTACTTTTAAACAAATCCATTTTTCTTTCCTAATTTTAATACACAGAGGTAAACAGCTGTGTGGACATAACACACACGCAGCCAGGAGGAGACTGGGTTGTTGAGTGTTTCTTAGCTGACTTTTTAACACTAGGGGATTCAGGGTGTCTTGCTAATTGCTGTTGCAATTGCTTTCATCTGGAATAAGGCAGGGGGTGGAGTTAGCAAGTGCTGGTCTGGAAATCAGGACATTTGACTTCTAGAGTTAATTCTGCTGTCACTCAGTCTGTGTTTGGTATGAAACTTTGCTCTACTCTGGGCCTCAGTTTCCTCTTCTCTGTACAAAGGGATGGGATTAACCACACTGAATAACCTCTTAGGCTTATATAGTGTTAAGTCCATGAACCTCTCTCTATTGTATGCAACTACTCACTACTATTTTTCAAATGAGGCTCCTCTGCCCCAGTGTGCAATTTGCAGAGCACATCTTCACATCATGCAAGTGGTCCCTTCAATTAAACTGGAGAGTTCACTTTTATTTTCAGGGTAATTTCTCTTCCGTTTTTCTTTGCCTCCAATAAACATGTCTATGAATGTCTTTTTCTCTTATTAGAATGAAGCTTCACAATTAGATTTTGCTATGATTTTACTTTTTACTAAAAATAATTGTGCCATAGCATAATCTCCAGCCCAAATGATTTCATATGGACACTGAGCAAATTAAACAGGAAAAAACAGTCTTCAAGAGAACAGCACAGTGACTCACACAGTAAAGCACTATTCGGGTGAATGCCACATGCTCTCCATGTCACTTGTGTGCTGGCAAAACAGAGCTTCAAGAAAAAGAGGACTTTGAAAACATTTGAAAAAGAAGCTTGAAAACATTCCCTTTCCTGGCATCAAGTCCTTTGCTTGTTTCTTGCTGCTGAGACTTGCAAGAACTAGAATCATTGTCAGAATTGGAGGCAGTTTTAACTAATTTACTCATCCTCTAGACAAATTAGAAGCTGCATGTTTTCACTTGGAAACTAGTATTTTATAATATACATCAAGTTCAAAGAGCATGTCTAGGCGATTCTTAGAACCAAGTCTTTTCTGTTCTTTTTCCTTAAGAAAAGCTAAATTATTTGCCTTTTTTCATTGAGAGTCCTGAGCTCACTTACCTCAGTGACGATGGAGGAGCCAGGCGTGTCATACACCCAGCCGTGCTGACAGGGGCCCAGAGGCAGGCGGCTCCTGTTGTCAGCCAGGCTGGACAGAGGGTCGGTGCAGCTAAGGGTGCTCTGGTTCCAGTCCACCTCGTACTGCATGCACTGGTGGAGAAAGGTCTTGTCCACAGCACCCAGGCCTGGCACTGTGTAGTTGAGCTCCTCAGCCAGACTCCAGCCACATCGCTGGCTCAGCTCAGCCACTCCGGGGTTCCAGCAGCGGTGGTTGGGGGTGAAGCCCAGGAACACGATGCCCACATAGATGGGGGTGAAGGCAGCCGAGAACAAAGTTAAGAGGAAAAATGTTTGTTTCTGGAAAAAATGGAATTCCCCTATATGCTCTAAAATGTCATCCACGGATGGCATGATTCCTGGAGGCCACAGCCCAGATAAGTCCAGTGCAATGTCCCAAGTGCTGTTGAGAGCGGCCACAGCCAGCTCAGCACGACTCAGGACCAAGAGTCGAAGGGTGAGAGTCAGTTGACTTTAGAAAGGGGCCAGCCTACGGGTCAGGCTCCTTGGTTGGGCCAATTTCAAACTGCGCCCCTCTCCAGTGAGGGAAGGTCCTGCTGCCTCCCGGAAATACTTAGAGCAGGCCCCTCGGGCGCAATGTTGTGTTTATTGTAACATCATTCTCTCTGAGTTTGACTCTGCCTCTTACTAGCATGCAAACAATCCTTTCTCTGTAACGCACAGGGAGAAATCTGAGTCCTTCCACGTATTGTCGTGTGTTAATCTTTCTCTAGCATTCCAGGTGTCCAGGAAATTAATATATTCCTATCTCAGCAGCACAGCTGGCCTTGGCGTCAGGTGCAATGGAGAGGGCATGCACTTTGGGCTGTGCTTGTCCAGCACAATGTGCACCAGGGTCTCGTGTCCCACTCCAGTTCTGCTGCTGGGCTCCTTCTACAAACAAGCGGCCTTGGAAGGCATGCTGCGACTGCTTGCTTTGATTTCTCCAGATGTGATCATTCTGGCCTTCCCCTCCTCCATGTGAACAGAGAAAAAATGTTCGCTTCACACATAGATCAAGTGCAAAGGCAGATGAGTGTTTTGTGCCCTTGTCTTTTTTTTGTCATAGGTGTTTCTGAAGTTAGATGTGTCTCTTTAGGATGGTAGTCAGGGCATCCAAATGCAAAGGGATGGGCAGGCCATCTTTCCTGCTGGATCCTCAAGGCATTAGACACTGCCAAGCAGAGGCAGCCCCTCTGATAAACCTGCATGGTATAGTCCCAGATATTTAGTCCCACTTTCTTTCTTCCCCTCCCCTCTCCTCCTCCTTTTTTGGATATTCACTGAGTTTAACAGCATGGTGTGAAAGTAGTGACTTGCTGCCCTCTCTGTGGTCTTGACTGGCTCACACAGAACCTCCGTACTTGCTGGTAGGGCACTGCAGTCCATTGGTCGTTTACTAACAGATAGATAGATTTGGAGCAGTTCAGGGGATGCCTTGGCAGTGGGCAGAGTCCTATGGGCATGAGTCAGATGCTGAGGCTACGTTTCTCTGCCGTCAGTTCTTCTGTTATTCACCGGAAGACTGTGGGAGTGGGCAAGTTAAAAAGTGACTAAGGTTATCCAAGCTCATTCTGCTCCCAGGGATGCGAGAAATTTACAAACGCTTACACCTAGATTTGACTCATGGACACAGGCCATGTCTAGACACCAGATCTTCACACCATGAGCAAGAAGGCTCCAGGTGAGAGGGAGGAGGATATCGTGGGCCAAGCGGAAGTGATGTTGAAACTCATTACAAATTGCTTAGAGGGAATGATCAGATAAAGCAAATGTAAGGTGTCGGATCACTTACACAACCGAGTTTACACAGTCATTTGACACTTTTTCATCAGAGGAACTAACACAGGAGTGAGTCCCACTGCAGAGCTGTGGTAAAATCAGTCCTATAAGGGGGCAGGCTAGACTCTACAGCAAAGCCTCCTGGCCAGAGGGCACCTCCCACATTTTCCCAAAGATAAGACCTAGCTGAAAAATAATCAGCCTTGAAAACTAGAGATCAAACATGCCAGCCCCAATCAACCTATCCCTGACCTTCTCGTCTCAGGCAGGTCATAGAGCCACACTTGAGAAGTGGCCTCTCCATTCTCCAAAAGTAAGTAAGAACAAAGTAAGAAAAAAACACACAAGGACACAGATTAGTTCTCCCAAGTACTATCATTACTCACCTCTTTATCCAATCATACTTTCCATGATGCTCTATATTGCCTCACATCTAAGAATAAAAATACATGAGTTTCCCTGTATCTTTGGGTCTTTATTTCTGAAGACACTCATTTCATGCAGAGATTATATTAAATAAATTAGCATGCTTTTCTCATATCAATCTATATTTTGTTATAAGGGCCTCAGCCATGAAACTGACAGTGGGTGAGGAAATCTCTTCCTGTCTTGTATTCTAGGTTAGACCTGCAGTTTGGGCATATACGCAGAACTCCCTGGTTGGGCTCACAGTTTGCCTATACTGGGAATTGAGCCCAGGCCTTTGCACTGAGCTACGTTCCCACCCTTTTTTAATTCTGAGATAGGGTCTCACTAAGTTGATAAAGTTTCCCAGGCTGGACTCAAACTTGAAATCCTCCTGTCCCAGCCTTCCAGAGTGCTGAGATTACAGGCATGCACTACAATACCTGGCTATTCTCACAGTTTGGTTTGCCAAAGTAAACTCCTTATTAAAATCTAAATCCAAACACAATTAGAATTTCTTAGGCATTCAACCTGTCCAGAATCCCAGAAGCAAGTCAACTTGTTTTTATTGCTTTCTTTAAAAAGAGAAGAACTGTCCAGGTGTAGTGGTGCACACCTAGGTTACAGGCCAGTGTGGGCTACAAAGTGAGTTCAAGGTCAGTCTGAACTACATAGTGAAACCCTGTCTCAAAAAGTCAAAGACAAAATAAAACAAAACAAACAAACAGAAAAACAGAGAGATGAACTCCAATAGGAATGGAAAGAAGGTCTTATAAATGTGAAATGCATACTTTTGGAGAATGGCAGGAGAGAATCATTTAAGACTTTCATTGCCATAATTATCAGTTTTCCATTTTTAAGTTTATAGAATAACAACTAATTTCCTCCTTGACTAAGTTATTATTTAAGACTGTTTTTCCACAGAATTACAGAAAACTGTGCATGTGATGATGCCATCTGTTTTTGATAAGGAAATTTCAAAACAAGTATGTGTTGTATGTTGGTGTCAATGGAAAATATAAAGCAAAGCTTTTAATTTCCAATAAAGCTGTAGGTGTGTCACCATAAGTGTAACTCCGAAGGTCAAAGAATCTGGCATAAAGAAGGCCCATTACATGTTTTGTTTTGTCCTTTTGTTATGACTTCAGCCCAGAGGAGGGGAGTAGTTCATGAAAGAAAAGACATCTCCTTGGAAAAGGTGCTGATTCCAGATGAGGGGCAGGAAATGAATGGTATAAATTTGTGGCATTCTGTTGGGCTAGAAAACAAAAAAGTTGAGACTATTGGTCCTGTCAACAGGACAGAAGGACCACCTGAAGAGGCTTCCTTTGGCCCAAATGGAACAATTTGGACATAAGAAAGAGTAACTGCAGCACACTGAGACACATGAAGTATATTTTTAAATATATGGACTCATAGTGATTTTTTTCTAACAGCCCATGAAAAAAATTAATCTTGGCATCAGTCTTCCATGGATGTGAAATTCAATAGATGATGTGCTGAAGAAGAATTTCATACTGGAGCTGTCAGACTGAAGCCGTTTGAAGCCATGGGCCCATCTTACCATCAAAAAAAGTTGGACGAAGTTGCAATTAGAAGGGTTAAGTTCCGGTGTTCTATTACACAGTAGGATGATTATCATTAATCATAATACATTGTATATTTCAAAACAGCTAAAAGAGTGTTTTGAATGCTCTCACTAAGAAGAAAACTATTTGAAGTGATGGGTATACTGATTACCCTGATGTGATAATTGCATAATACTTATATCAAAATTGCACATGTATCCTATAAATATATACAATTATTGAGCATGAGAGTTAACAATTTTTTTTAAAAAATGGTAAAACTTAACTTTGCAGGCCACGTATTGTAATATAAGAGGTAACATACAACATACAACCTAAAATATACCCCTGAGTTGAATCAAGTTTGTCTAAATATGTCAGTTTATAGGACATGTTGGGGATCAAGTTAACAAGTGATAGTATAAGAAAGCAATTAGCTAACTCCAGAAGCAGGATATCCTCCTGACAACCCAGTCACCCTGAGGAATCAGTGAGTCATTGGGGTGTAAAACCAAACACAATTAACAGACCACATTTGGATTCAACCACAAAAATAATCTTAGAGACAATTATAGAAATTTCAATATGGACAGGACAGTAGGTGATATTAAAGAATTATTTTTAATTTCAAAGGTGTGATTATAGCACTGTGATCATGGCTTAAAAGAAGCATAATCAATGAGATTACGTCATACTGACGTAGGCATGGATGAAATGGCAAATTGTCTGCTATTCTCTTTAAAGTGCTTTTTAAAAGTGAATGTAGGTGGAGGAAACAAAAATAGTAAAATTAAAGCCACAAAACTGTAGCTGCTACTGTGAAGGACAAAGCAATGAACTGTCTAGGGCCTCCTGATTCTCATGCCTCTGGCAGATTTCTTGGTCACCTTTCCATGACTTTTCTGTATTATTTTCAAAAGACCTTTATAAGTCCAGCCACTTTCCTTTATTTTCTATAACCTAATTTGGTTGGTGAATTTGGTTTCAGTGGAGTGGATTTGCTAGAATGGTCTTGGCTCTAGAAACATGTGGCTTGGGACGAGAAAGGCTGAAAGAACCCTTGCTCTTGTGTGGTCACATGGTCAGCAATGGTGTGGAGCCACAGCTGAGCCATACTTAGTTACTAAAGGTGAAAGTTATCAGAAGAATTTAGATGTGGATCTAACTCTTGAAGAGTTGGCTCCCTGGATGTGTACAGGAATACAAATTAACAAGAGACAATTGAAAAAGTTAGCCTTTTGGTTAGTGTTATCTATGAAAGCGAAAATGAAAAGACAGTGCTGAATCAAATTTTAGAACTAGACCAGGCTCAAATTTCAGTGAATCTAAGCTTTGGCTCCTAGCTTCTGTTGAAGAAAAAATTATCTATTGACACTTGCTAAAGAAAAGAAAGAAATACTTTTTTTTCAAAACTATCTTCATAGGTACAGTGGCCAGAGCAATCAAGTTTTGTAGTGGGGAGAGAGATTGTGCTCAACTCTCAATACAGCATGGGCAAGTTGGAATTTATAGCCAAGAAGCAAGGTAAGGGTCAATGGATGGAACATTATTGAGAAGATCAGGTGTCACAAGGATTATGGCTAAACAGATCTAACAATTTATGCTGAAGATAGCCAGGCTGATCAGACATTAATACTGAACAAGAACTTACTGCCCAACACATATAGCAGCAACACTGTGACACCAGGTTTTTGCAAAAAGAAAAGGCTTTATTGTGTGGTCATGTGGCAGGGAAGCAAGGAACTGGTAAAAGGTCAAATCTGCCTTTCCAATCAGTTGATAGTGGGGGAACTCACAGGAAGGAAAAAGGGAGAATTTGCTTGGTGATTACAGGATGACAAGGAGAGTATTATGGTTCTTTTACATAGATACAGATAGTCATGACACCTCTTCACAGGTGACATGTTTCTTTTGGGGGAAATTATTATAATCTGCAGGGGTGGGGATTTTGAGTTTTGAGGTAAAAAAATGTTACTGATTGCAAGAGCTGGTTTCAGTACCCGTCCATTCTTGAAAAGCTAGTTCCGAATCATCCTTGAGTGAGTTCCAGAGACTTTTCTTGAAAGACAAGTTAAGCATCTTATTATTATTTAAAGAATTTTGTGTCCTATCCTTAGCCAATTTCAATACCACTTTGGGGATGGGGCAAAGAACCTGGACCTTCATTTCTGCTCACCACTTAAAAACCAGTACTTGAGAGATGAAAGTTAGCGAGAAGAAATTGAATTTTATTCAAGGGCCAGCATCCTGAAAAAATGGAAAGCTCATTGTACTCAAGCTTTATCTTGGGGAACTCAGGGTGCAAAAGGTTTTCATGCAGAGGGAAAGGAAGATCAGGGCAGGACGGTGGTGTGCTGGGTAGGGTCTTCATCTTCTAGGCTATGTATCTTATTTTTCTTTTTTTCTAACCAGAACATTGCAATTGACCTGAACATCCTGGAGCTAGCTCTTGTTCTTTAGAAGGGCATATTATTTTTCTACACGTTAGATCTGATAGCAATTTACCTGCTTTGTGTTAGCATGCACAGAACTAAAGAATAAGGGATGGTATTATACATTCTGATGTTATCTAAAAGTTACCAGATGTTCTGGATTCTGTAAATCTAAAGGATGATTAACAGTTACCATGTTAATTATTTATATGCATCTCCTCTTTAGAATATAGAATAGTGGCCAGGTGTGTTGGTACATGCCTGAAATTCCAGTTTTTGAGAAGCTGAGGAAGGAGGATCACCATGAGTTCAAAGTCAACCTGGGACTGGGCTGCATAATGAATTCAAGGCCAACTTGAACTACATAGTGAGACCCTGTCTTAAAAAAAAAAAAAAAGAAAAGAAAAAAGAAAATGATACAAGGTGTTGGCCAAAGGGAGGGAGGTATAACCTTATGAAGGACAATTTGCAAACAAGTGGCCACAATTACATGACCAGATATTGATGATCAGATATTGATATTGGGGTTCTTGCTAAACTGACTTGGCAGAGTTCTTTGTATTGTGTGTGTTTTCCTTTGCTCCCTGATGTTTTTTTTTTTT
>RJWT010046619.1:0-11428 GCA_004365215.1 Cuniculus paca | reverse complement strand
GTTACCTGCTTCGGTGTCTAGTGGGGAAATGTCACTGGAGGCCTCATTAACAGCCGAGAGTACAGAGAGTCATAGTATAACTTCTGGCCTTTCTGCAGGATTTGAAGCTTATGTTACAGAAGGAAGAAAAGAACAGATGTCATGACTTGTCTTTTTCTTTTTTCATCCTGCAACTGTCACTCACAGGGTTCCAAACAGAATAAAAAGAGCCAAAAGGAAGCTCAGTCAGTGGCCTGGCCTAGGAGGTCATGCTGATTTGTTGCAGTCATTGTTTTTACTGGAAGGGACAGTGACCCACTGTTCCTCCCCCATACCTTTCCTTTTGAGATTCTCTTTTGACTCGATGCAGCCATTTGATTGTCAAGCCTCATCCACATCCCAACCAGCACCTGCCTGGGTCAGTACTGGACATAGCCCTGCTGCTGGCCTCAGGCTGCCTTCTGAAATCCTCTGGAATGCTTTCTGGAGAGTCACAGGGGAACAGTGAGTGCATTTCATCTTCACTGTTTCTTGTTGTATCTGCTAATGAAAGCTTTCTGCTTTGAGAGGGGAGACAGGCTGCCCCATCTGGTGCTCTCTTGTTTCCTGGTTAAGCTTATACAGGAATACAGGGGAGAGGCATTTTGACAGCAGTCTCTGAGTTGCTGCTATAGTTTTGTTGCTAACTGTGCCTTGCAATGCAAAGTGTACCTAGCTTGGCAAGGGACTAGAAATAGGAGTGATAACATAGGAAAGTTTTGGATCAAAGTGAAGACAAGCAGTATGAAACAGTTAAATATGCTAAAGTATGGATGCACTGACAGGAAAAAGTGCCTTCAATATTGCCTCATGAAGTAACTTCTATAGCATCTCACAAGACCATTATTCTAGTGGAAGCATTAAGGGTTAAACAGTGAGAATGATCAATGCTTTATATTGTGCATATACAGAGGCACTATACTTCTAATACGCGCATGCACACACACACACACACACCCATAGCCATTGCTCTTAAAGAGACAAGGAGACTGTAATCTCTCATTAAGACAAGTACAAATTGATCTGGAGTGTTCAAGGGCAAACCATTTGTAAGAGGTGCTATTGTTCTGCTCTTTCTTTTAAATTTACTCCTCTCCAATTCATTGCATTTCCCCCCTCATTCTTAGACTCCCTTAGGAAAAATTCTGTGCACTTTTCTAAGTTGAATCTCATTTTGCCATTCTGGCCCATGTTCTTATTCCTAGGGGAAAGACATGGCTAGAATTCTTGTGTGTATGACTGATAAAGCCTTTAGAAAAAAGAGATAATGAGGCAGAGACCAACAGAAACTCAAAGAATCTCCAGCATAGATATAACACAACAACTATGTCATCTCAAAAGAAGTCTTGCCATTAATATGCTGGGCATGAGAGGCCTTGTCTGAGTGGTCAGGCAGGTGGGCAGCATTTGCTGAAGACCTGCAGTGCTGCAGACAACTGTCCCAGTCACAGTAGGGAATACATGGGAACAAGACATTCTAATAAAAATAAGAGGGACAGAACAAAAAGTACTGGAAATACATGAAAAAAACCCTTAGAGTCAGAGACACATGTGCAGCCCAGTACATCACTATCTGAATGCTAAGGACGTTGCTGTAGTGACAGAAGCAACCAGAGCCTGCAGAGGATTGTCTTGGAAGGCCTCTTCGTGGAAGCCGTCCTTGAATACCAAGAGAAATTTATGTTTGATAGAAAGGAGACTAAAGAGGGACGATCACAGGGATGGAGCAGTGAGGAAGCAAACCACTGGAAGACCTCATCACTCAGCTGTTCTTGTTCCCACTGATTTTGAATCACAGCCTCTTCCTCCACATGTTCCAACCTGGGAATGACTTTTTAGCAAAGAGAGCCTCATTTTTTGTTTGTGAGTACCAGAAAACTGGAAGCTACAGGAAATAAAAATTACCTTTGTTTAACCACCAATGTATTACCATGTCTTCCATCTTATGAAGTGACATCTACAAGAAGAATTTTACTACCGTTTGCTAACATACATGCCAATAATATCAGATAAATATGTCTGTCTTTTCTCTGGTCCTTTCAGCTTTTCCAGGCAGTTCAAATGCCACATGAAATCTGACAAATAAAAGTCACAGGCATCAAAGTATTTCAGAACAATTGACTTGAACATGCACCTGCTTATTTGTGCTTGCCATTATTTTCCTGGCTCTGCAATACTACTTCATGCGTCTGGTCTTTGCATTTTTAGCAAACCTTTGGATTCCTTTAGGGCATTAGGTAATTGCTCCTCAGTTCCTAGTTCTGCTTCCCCTCTAGGTTATAATGCTTCCAGCATATCAGGGAGGGGAGAACATCATTGTTGGCTGGATTACTTTTCTTCTTCCTTCCATCTGTATGACTCTTTATCTCCTTACTTACACCCTAACCTTTTCACCCTACCTCCTATACATCACCAGGGGAGGTTTCCATTGCTGTGACAACATGGCTGAGAATAATTCATTTGAAAGAAGGAAAGGCTCATTTTGGCTCATAGCTTCTGAAGTCTTAGGCTGTCATTAGTTGCTTCTGTTACTTTTGGGCCTGTGGCAGGGCAGAACCTCATAGCAGGGAGCATGTTGTGGAGCAAAACTTACAGTGTTAAACAAAGAGATAGGAAGGGGCCTGGGTCTCAGCATGCCTTTTGAGGACACATGATCTAACTTCCTTCCCTGTGCCTCACCTCCTAAAGGTTCCATCGTATACCAGTAGTGCCATAGCTGGGGACCGAGGCTTAAGCACATGATCCTTTGAGGTATATTTAAGATCTAAACCATAACAGGAGGCTTCTGTTACGCAAATCTCAGTGATTAAAATTCTTATGCTGATTGAGGAAACAATACTGCTAAAATAATTTCCCAGAAGTGATGAAGTAATTTTTGCAAAATTAAAATAATGATAGAAGAAGAGAAGGGAAATGGTGAGTTCATTACCTTTTAATTACTCCAGTAGTCTTCAACTGGGAGCGATTTTGCCCCTTCCCCCAGGGGGTGTTAAGCGATATCTGGAGACACTTTTGGTTATCACTACTGCATGGGGAGCAAACAGGGTTCTCCACCTGTACTAGTCTGTAGAGGTTACAGATGTCCCTCAATATCCTCCTTCAGTGTCAAGGACCTATCGAACCTCAAATGTCAGTTGTGCCTCACATGAGAAGCCTTGTTACCTTAACCATGGCACAGTCAGGCTGTTTTCATTTAGTAATTCAATTCACCTAGAAAGAAAAAGATATACTTTCTAGAGCTGGACAAATGAATATAATTTTCTTCAGAACAAACTTTTATTCTTGGCTTCTCCCTTTACTCAATTTCTAAGAGATTATCTTTACCAAACTATGTCTCAATAAATTATCTCAACAGAAATTATCTTAACAAATCTTTTCTGTGCCAGATAGTAGATGCTTTTGGCTTTGTGGGACCAAGAGGGCAACTCTGAGGATACTCACATAAAGAGAGAGAACTCCTGCTGCTTCAGCTAAGTGTGCCTGGACTCCACTGTCCCAGATGATGGGAGCTGTGGTTTGCTGGAAATGTTTAGAGGATGAGCAGTGCTTCAGGAAGTAGGATGTGTGGCCAGGTGCCTCCTGGCCTGATTGTACAACTTGGATGCTACAAAAATGTCCTCAACACTCAGGTGGCAACAAGTCCTGACCCAGGGCTCAGCTCCTTGCTGGAAAGGCAGATCCTAAGCATGAAGCATGGGACACAGGTGGATGTTTGGTTTGCTTTCCTTGTGCCTCATAGTAGTGCTAAACTGCTGAAGTGTACCTAGGGATTTTAGAGAAATGAGAATTTTGCTGGTGGGTAATAGTTTGTTGTCTCCTGACATAGGCCATTCTGGATTTTGTATCTTGCCTTCCTCTTACTCTCAAAGGGTTATTTAGTCCAATCTGAAGGAAATTTCTGAATGTTTTTGGAGTTTTTAACAGCAACAGAATTTAACATAGGGAAAGTCATATTTAAGGATTATTATTTTTTTCTAAATGTAATCAGCCCTGCTCACCTTCACCATGTAAATAAAACTTTGGAGTTCTAGCCCTTGATGGACATTCTGAATCATTAAAAACTTGTTCATATCCAGGTAGTCTACTACACCAAAACACCTTGTGGCTAGTAGGCATAAACTTTTCTCCATTCCCTAAACCTTTACATTTATAGGTGAAAATATTGGTTTGAATCTATCAATAGAATGATCATGACCATTAGGTGAAGTACATTAAACACACATTTTAGATAAAAGTGAAGTCATTAGAAAAAAAAAAAGTGAAGACCCATTCTTGCTTCCTTTTTTTCTTATAGAAAGAAGTCCATCCTCTTTTATACACTCCTTTGTTCAGGCATACTCCTTCATCTGTGTCCAGGGTCCAGTGTATTTTTAATCTCCTTGGAAATAAGTTCTTTAACGGTCTTTCTCTTAGTATCTATCAAAATTCTCCAGAAACACTATTCTCAGTAGTGAAAAATTTAGACACACTTTCATCTGTATTGAAAACAACACACTAGAACTTATCATGAGTGCAATATAACATTCTAGTAGGGGTCTAGGGAATGTAGTTAAGATAAACAGCAACAACAACAACTGCTTGTTATTTTCTGTTCATTCCTGCATTGGTGTGTTCTACAGATTTACATCTTAAGTGCAATTACCTTCTTATTCCATGTGCTTCACTTAGAGACAGGGTACATGATTGGACACATTAGCTTTGAGATACCTATGGGGCATAGAGCTGGTGCTGTCTAATAAAGAATTGGATAAGAAAACTCCACCTAGGTGAGTTCATTGTTCCTACGGCTCACAGGATTTAAATTGAGTCCAAATCTTTACTGGAAATTCTGACTTCTCTTCAGAATTACTCACTCTTAACATCCAGTTCTTTGATAGACAGCACAGCTAGTATGCCCTCTAGGTATCTCAAAGCTGACATATACAACACACCCAACACTGAATTCATTAGCTTTCCCTATAAATACATTCTATATTTACAGGGCTTATTTAGGCCAACATGTCAATTGCACTGGGACTCAAAAAACTCTCCTGTATCTGTGCCTGTCTTCACTTGCTTTCTTAACTCCTGGTACTCATTCCAAAATCCTCACTCAACACACAACTGTGCACCAGATTCTGTTCTTCACTATTGCATAGTTTCTGTCCTCACTGTGCCTTCTGCACTGTTAGCACTATAGGTTGGGCTTTCAGAATCTTTTTTCATAATTATTGTAATTATAGATTAATCGGTCTCCTTGCTGAATTTTACAATACTGTATTGTAGTTAGAGGACCTAATAAAAATTAATATATAATCATGTTATTGATATGCAATATATTAACTACTATTATTCTCCTATTATTTTGTTATGAAATTTTGTTTTACTTTTTCCCATAAAAATCATGTTATTTTCTTAAACTTTTTTCTGGAGTTTTCAAAAGCTTTTAGCTAAAGCAGAAGCTATTTAGCATAATATTAAGGTCTTCTATTTTCTGGTCTTATATTACTAATAACCAATGTGTATTGGTTTCCAAAATGTATCACATTACATTAGCATTACATGCTGGGCACATAAATTTCCATACATTTAATATAATTTCAAAATATCCCTAAACTTAAGGTATTATTTTTAGTTTTTTTCATAGTTGAGGAAACTGAGGCACAAACCCTTTAGGTATTTGTCCAATTGTATAGGAATAGGAATTTGTCACACAGCTAAGAAGCTGTATGTGTAGAATTAGAACTCAGAAGACTTGATTCCAAAGCACGGAACACTCTTTACTCTGCTCCTACCTCCTGTCTCCACTACCAAGACAGAGCAAATACTCAGGAGCATGTTCTTTCTCTCCTTTAATTCTTTAGTTCACAGTTAAAAATTGGTTTACCGTTTGTTTGTTGATGCATGCTCAATATTGCCACATGTGGATAATTATTTTAAATGTAATCAATATTTCAAAATACTCTCCATGACATAAGACCATGATGATATTCTGAGCCTGTAAACACAATCTATTCATTTCATTTTTCCTCCACTTCCCTGAAGTAACCATCATTTTGTATCTAACTTTTAAAAATGGTCTTACTGATATCAAATGTATTCTGAAAACATATATTTGTGTGTGTGTGTGTATTTTTATCTGATGCTTTATGCTTCAAAAAAAAAAACTACCTCAATGTATGTAATAGTTGGGGGTAAATTGCTATGATTGATCTACATTATTGTACTTTGATCACTGCACAATACAGCTTTTTGTTCATTTGTTGATTGGCATTGCATCTTACCCAGGACTTTATTATTTGTCAACAGTGCTACTACGTACATTATAATACATGCCTCCTGTTGTATGTGTGAAGAGCTTTCCTTGAGATAGATATGGTGTTCTTCATCCTTACACTCTATCTTCTTCTTCTTCTTCTTCTTCTTCTTCTTCTTCTTCTTCTTCTTCTTCTTCTTCTTCTTCTTCTTCTTCTTCTTCTTCTTCTCCATTTAGAATCATTAAGTCACTCAGCATATATTTATTGAGTATTTATTATATGGCTAAAACTGTTTTAAGTACAAAAAACAAAACAAAATAAAAAACAGACAAAAACCTCACCTTAATAGAGCTAATGGGAAAGGCATAGAAAACACAAATAAATAAGTACATCGATCACTAAACTTACCTTCTTCCATTTGTCACTTTGTAGTTAGTGCTATAGTTATTCTGCCTCCCTCATAAAGTTTTCTGTGATATCTCCCTGATCCTTCTGTGCACTCACCTAACTTCCTAGCATGACTTCATATCTCAGTTCCACTCTCTTCTCCTTTATAGTATAAAATCAAATCTTCGTAGTAGTTAAATATGTGTGATAGCAGGTGAAGGGTGTCCAATAGGTGACTACTGAGGAAAAAACAACAAATGATTCTCAAAATTCTATGACTGTCTCCCACACAAATTCAACCTTGGGAATCTTTCTCTAAGAAAGAATTTTAGTTTTTTATACGTGGATTCTGAGGTACTTTCATTGTCTTCTCATTCAAGAAAAGCAAATACACTCTGGTCACGTTCTTACTCAAAGGAGTGCAACAGCTTTCTTGTTCATTTGAAATATTATTAAAGGTGATCATTAATGCTTATCCATTTTAATGGAAGATCAAAATGAATTTAGAAAAGAAACTCCAGTAAAATGGTTTGGAAAAGCAATGTGATTTAATGGGAAGAGCAATGTCTTAAAAGTCACTTGGAAGACCTTGGTCATATATGCAAAGGGCAATCAATATATGAAATGGTGAAGAAAACAATTCCCAGTCCTAGAGCATGTGGTGGAAGGAGTCGAAGATAGATGTTCTATGGCCACTGTTATCATTCACAGAAAATTTTGCATTAAAAAGAAAGCCCTCCCAAATTTAAACTTTAATTCAGCCCAAAGTTGGAAACTCAGATACTTCTAGTCATTTGATCCCTTTTCATAACTGAAGATACAGGATAATCTCTTATGTCTGTTTGTTTTCTTTTATCTTAATGAACTTTTTGTACATGAAAAGAAAAAGTCCATAGTTTCCCTCTCTCTACTTTCTATTCTGGATTGTAATAAAGATTCCACCAAAGAGGATGGTACTGATTTGCAGAGAAAGTTTCAGGCATTGGAGACCTGCAGAAAGAGGGAGGAAGAATGCAAAAGCTGGGTGATGAGAAATGTCTGAAGTATATAAGTCTGTAAATTTGACTTGAAACATGTTTGATTTTGAGGGTCTTAAAGACTAGGTTGGTATCCAGTGTGGTGTAAAGCAGTGAAGAAAGAGGAAGAGGTGCCTTACAAAGCAAGTTGGAGGCAATGAGTCCCGGAAACAAGAAACTAGGGAGCTTTACGTTAAGCAAGAATTTAGCCACTCTAAGAATATTTAGACTTTCTGTTGCTGTTGACCTGGATAGGACAGGAGTTATTTTATTTGCTTATTCAAGAAAAAGTTACCCAGAATAACTAGAGTTCTTGAAGAAATTTGGGTGGTAGATATTTGGATTACTTAGAGTTATTTAAAATTGTAATACATATTTGTGACTGAATGTGCTTAATGAATTGGGTGTTGTTAAGGATACTAAATAAAACCAGGGCATTTCAGTGTGGTCCTGAAATGGATGAGCATATGGATTTAGTGTTATCAGCATCACACAGATCTCCTTTTCTTAAAAAAAGAATACTTTTTTTGCATTTGATTATTTTAGAATCATATTTTAAAGTATTGGATTTCAGAAGACATGACCAGAAAAGATCAATTTAATCGCATAACAAGTGCAACAGAATTTGTCTTTTAAATTACAATTTCCAGACAAAAGAAAGCTATCTACTGTAGTTTTACGTTTGTGTCTGTTAGGAAAAGCTTGGCTGCATGTAACCAAAACTCGCAACAATGACTTGATTAACATAGTGGTTGATATTTCCCTCGTAGAAATTAAGGCAGGAATGAGCAGCCAGAAGCTGGTATGGTACTCCTGTGGTAGTTCGGTTTCTTTCTATCCTCTTGCTACTCAAGCAATTCACTGTTTTCTCCTGTGTGACTCATGATGACTGTCATGTTCCCATTGCAGAATGCATGAAGAAGTGGTTTGAAAGGGGTTATGTCCCCTTAAGAAACATTCTTGAGTCCATATCTTTGACTTCTGCTTCTATTCCATTTAACAGGTTGTAGGCTGGGCACCGCTATTTTATTCTGGGTAGCCTTGTGCTCAGTTTAAAATCAGGAATTGGGGGAAAATTTATGATTTCTGTTATAATGCTCCATATAATCTTAATTCTGGAACTGTGTTAGCCCAGTGAAGATAGAACTGACAAGAAACTATCAAATAGTGAGCATAATTGATAAATCTTTTGTAATGGGATAGCATTCAGTGAATAACTCTTAAATTGGTACCTACGAATCTAGTAATCACTATATATTTTGGACAGGGTAGAGAAATGAGAGGAGGGAGAAGGAAAAGAGAGTAAGGATTTTTTTGACTTATATAATCAGGAATATTTAAAGAGCAAGTCACACTTTCTTTAAAATACTGATTTTTCATTTTAAATTGGAGTCAAATATCAGTATAGGTAAAATTGATAATTCTCAGAACTGATGCAAATTCACAGAGCTTAGCAGAATGAATGTATGACTTGATCTTACTCTAATGTATTTAAAAGGAGGAAAGAGCATTGATCAACTGACTTTAGGATACCATCTGTAAATTACAATTGCTTAAAATAGCCTTATTGATAAGAAACTTGTGAATATCATGTTTTGCTCATTGTAAGGGAGTTTAAACTTTGTGTTATTTTGTTTATTGTAAAGCAATTCTCAAAATTTTGTTGTTTTTGTGTAGACTAATATTAAGAATGTCAAAAGCATATGTTTTAATATCCAATATGTGAGTTCTGAGTTTTGTCATGCCTTCATTGCAGAATCAGTTTAATCTACAGAAGAGTACAATATCTCTGCCTCAGTTGTACTCCTAGAGGTATTAAAAGTACTATTCATTGTTCGTTTTTAATCACAAAGGAAGAGGATGCCATTATGAAAAGTCATCTCATTTTTATACTCGTGATTATCACAAGATAAAATCCAGCATTCCTGAAAGTAGGGTGATTCCTGGGGTGTTTAGCTGTCTGCTTCTTTTGACTCATTTTAAAGCTAGCTTTTATTATTTTAAATCACAACACATAAAAAACATCCAGTAGATTCAATGTTATCTAAAAGCATTCATGATTTAAGTGCTTTATGTATAACATTTAGTAACTCCTAAGTTGACACATTTCATTCATATAAATTTATCTACTTATAATGAAAGCTACCCTCATAATTTTCTATTGTGAATGACAAAACCACAGTTAAGTTATAACATTACTTATTTTGAAATGACCCCCAAAGAAATCTAGATCAATGCTTTATATATCTTTAAACTGTAGACCATAAGAGACTTCTCTATCTGTTTGGAAGCATTGAAGATTAGCATAAAATAGAGTTTACCTTATTAAATTAAATTCTGAGGAAATAAATAGCAGAAAATCTGTAATAATAACTATAAGTGACCAATATTTAAGAATGTTTTATTTTTTAGTTGGTGATGTAGACTTATATAAAGTTAGATTCAGATTTAAAAGGAAAGGTACAGGTATCTGAATCTTTAATAGAAGAGTTCAGGAAAATGCAAAAACAAAAGTCAAATATTCCCTAGCTCTTTTCCTGTCTTACAGAATACAACTTAAAGGAATCAGTTAACACTAAACTCTGGCTCAAAAATACTGGAATATTATCTTTTATATCACAAAATGTGGTTAGTAGAACAAGTGCCAAATGAGTGCTCAAAACAGACATTTGTAGGAATTGTTTTCCTGACTAGAAAAGATTTGGGAAAACCACAATAAAAGGGACCTTCTGCTTTACAATAGACTAATAAATTAGGAATAGATGAATAGTGAAGGAAAAAAGACTTGATGATGGGAGTTAGTAAGATGTATTGTGATGTCAATGAAAAATAAAACATTCATCCTACAGTATGATAAGAATGAGAGTTGATTAATTTTGTTGGCAAATTAATTCGCTAGGCTGTGAATAAAATTCCAAGTATTTAATCTGGCAAAGAAAATAAAATTGGTATTTGGAATGATCTAGCTGCAAGTCCTACATGAGATGGTGGCAAGACACATCAGTAGACTGTAAGATCATGATGGCATTTGAACTTGCTGAAGTTAAAGTCACTTAGGCTGTTGGTCAAACATGCAGCATATAGAACACTGTCTGGAATATAGTAGACACTCAAGAAATGCTTGTTTAATTGAATTTTTACGCATTGTGAGTCTATACAAGTATAGGTGTTATTTATTCAAGGTTTATGAGTGATCAGCCTTATAGATACTGTATTTTAATATATAGGAGACCAGAGCACTATTAATTCTATCAAAATTCAAATGAAATGTTATCATGTAGAATATAATGCAATCATATATTCATTCAATATAGAATTAACTAATCCATACATTTATACATTCATTTCTATTGAGCATCTACCATGTGTTTAGAACATCTTTGGGTGCAACTGTCCAAGTGAAAATGAGACAGACAAGGCCTCTGATCTCATAGAATATTTATTTTAAAGAAAAATAATAAACAAGTATTTAAAATATTGTAGCAGAATAGAAATATATCTGATTGCTATTCCAGGTTGCTAGCACAGAACTTCCAAAACACTTGCAATTTCTTGAGTGATAGGAATATTTTTATTATGATAATGAGGCTACTAATGATGAACCTCTAGATAGCCTTAGGATGTGGCTAGTGACTGAAGAGGTCCCAGGAAGTGACGGCATGGTAGGAACTTTGGGCGAGTCAACCTCCAGGGAAAGATGGAAAGCTAGAGATTGAGTTCGATCATGTGACCAATGATTTCATCAGTTATACCCACATACTGAAATCTCAG
>RJWT010046618.1:0-11427 GCA_004365215.1 Cuniculus paca | reverse complement strand
CATTTCCAGCAACTGTGAGAAAACCTTCCCATGTCTCTATCACACCTTCAGGCATACCATGTTAGAAACAAAAACTTATTACTTCCTACTTAATATCTTTTCCTAATGCTTAATGTGTTTTCATAGGAGACTACTGACATTTGGATGCCTTTGCCTCATACATTTAATTGTTGCTAAACCTTTTTATTCATATTTTTACTAATAATTGACCATTTATCTCTAGCCATACTTCTATCATTTCTTCCTTCCCTTTAAGTAACTGTAATCTCACAAGCACCTCTTATATCTAACAACCCCTACATTCATTTTTATTTTATGTTCCATACTAACTTTAGCCTGCACTACTCTCAGTCCCCACAAAATCTTTTAAGGTGATGTGTGAGTCTTAGTCTTTCTTTTCTGTTTCTGCTTCTACTCTACCTACCTTGAGCAGCCATCTCACCATTTCATATTCCTACCAGACACATCACTGGGACACCAGCATGAGTTCAGTTCTTGATGTTGTAGCATAGACAGAATTTTATTGCAATACAAGGCTGAGTGCTCACCTAACTGAGAAAACCTTCCCAGACTAGTCAAAAGTTATTCCATGACCCAACTACTTTGCCTACTGTCAAATAATCTGCATATAAAACTATATGAATAAAACTTTATTTAAAAACAAAAAAGACCCTTAGTCACATCTTTTCTAAATTCTATACTCTAACCCTTTTATAATGCATATTCATACCATTTAGGAGGATCTGTAATATATAAATACTACCTTAAAAATCCAAAACATCTTGTATTCCAAAGCAAAATTCTCAACCAGCTGCTCTCAATCTTAAAGGGTAGGAGAACGCACTTTCTACCAAACATGGAAATTAAATTTCTCACGAAGAAAAATGTAATACAGATTCTTCTATTAGCTTGTAGGAATGGATTAAATATAAACAAGATGAAAGGTAGTGAAGAAGAAAAAAGAATAAAGATATAATTTTAAAGACAAGAATTAGTCTAAATGTGCTTAGTGTGTAAATAATACAAAATTACATAAATATATGAAAGTTTTTCAAAGGAGGGGGAAAAGCAGAGACAAATGGTAACTACCAATGTTACCATAAATGACCTGCTTTAAAAAATCTCTAATTTCAAAACAGATATCCCAGAGGAGCTAAAGTTCTGAAAGTATATGTTGTGGCAAGACCCTTAAGTAAATGGAAAAAGATACTAACACTCTGAAGGAAGCCCATGTAAATTCAAAAATCTTACTTCACTGAAATTCTACGTGACTATTAACCACTTTTCTACTTTTTTTCCCCCAGAAATAGTGGTATCTTTTTCTGAATGGAGTGGGGTGTTTTCTAGGGTGGGGGGCTGAAGATCAAATCTAGGGCCTTTCATGAGCCAGGCAAGCTCTGTACTCCAGCTACACCTCTAGCCTAAGAGGTGGGATCTTCAAGAGACAGTGTTATGGTTGATACATTCTGTCAACTCAATTGAGCAGTTCAGAAGTTTAACTGAGGGGCTCAACAGGGAGCTAGGGTTCTTACTTTGCAAATATCCTCATCCTGTGCAAAGGAGGGCAAGAATATTTTGTGAGAGCTATACACCCCCTGAAGCGGGGGTGGTCTGTGTACAATATAAGGGAGTAGAAGAGGCTTGTGCTTCCCCCTCTTTTGCTCTGGCTGTTGCCTTGAAGTGTTGCCCCAGTGCCATGCCACCCTGCCTTGGAGCCAGCTGATTATGGACTGAAATCTCCAGAAACTGTAAGCTAAATAAACCTTTCTTTGCTTCACTTTGGGGGTCAGGTGTTTTGTTCCAGCAACAAGAGAAAAGTAACCAAGACACACAGCCTATATTTTCTATAGTGAAGCCACAAATCCACTGTGCATATGCAAAGTGATTTTAAAGTTTTCCCAGATCAAGATTTCCTTTGAAAATATTAGGCTAAGTGAAATAACCTCACTGCACAAAAGAAAAAAATGCTGTATATATACCACTTATATGATGTATCTAAGGTAATCAAATTCCTAAGACTGAGGGCTGAGGATGTAACCCAGTGGTAGAACACTTTCTTAGCATGCATGAAGTCCTGTGTTCAATCTCCAGTCCCATAAAACATCAACAGCAGCAGCAACAACATAGAAACAGAAAAGTAGAATGGTAGTTACTAGGAGCTGGGAAGAGGCAGAAAAGGGAATTACTGTTTAATAAGTACCCAGTTTGAGATGCTACAAATTCTGGAGATAATTGTACACAAAACAAATGTATTTAATGACACTGAACTGTATACTTAAATTCATCCCTGTTAGCCGGTTGTGATGGTGCATGCCTGTAATCCCAGCACCTGGGAGATTGAAGCAGGAGGACTGTTGCAAGTTCAAGACCAGCCTGGGTTACACAGTGAGTTCAAGGTCTGAATGGCATAATGAGAACCTGTCTCAAAAAGACAAGGGCTGGGGATCTAGCTCAGTGGCCTAAGTGCCTGCCTGGCAAGTGTGAGGTTGTGAATTTGGTCCCTGGTGTGGCCAAATAAATAAATAAATAAATAATAAAAATTCATCCCAGTTCATAGGAGGAGGAGGAGGAGGAGGAGATCTGTATTACTTCAAATTAAAACTCTTCCAAAAAAGAAAAAAGCAGTGGAATATGAATATTATACAGACTTAAAAGGGAAGGAAATCCTGACACATACTTCAACCTGGGTCAACATCGAGGACATTAAGCAAAATGGAATAAATCATTATGAAAGGACAAATATTATATAATTCCACTTACATAAGATACCTACAGTCATCAAATAGAGACAGAAAGTAGAATGGTACTTGCCAGTGGCTGAGAAAGATAAGGAAATGGAGTTATTCAATAAGTACCATCTTCAGTTTTGCAAGATAAAAAGTTCTAGAGACTGGCTGCACAACAACGGAAATATATTTAATATTACTACACCAACTGTACACTTAAAGAAGATAAAAACTGTAAGTTTTTTGTTGTATTTTTTTTAACACATACACGTGCAATCTTAAAAGAACAGAAGAGCAAAGTGCCTGTTTCTTCCTTCCTTAAGTACCATGTACCCATGATTTGAAACATGAAATCAAGAACCACACAGGGAAGAAGCTGCAATGCCTTTTATAATCGTTAAGGCTGCTTGCCAACATGCGAGTTACAATTTGACACAAGCATGTGGCATACATGTAGCACACCCGAGCACTGTGAAATCCCCCGATGAAAGACTACAACTTTTAAGGGTCACTTTGAAGTAGCTACACAAGCCTTTTTATTTCGTTCAAGTCAGTTTTAGAAATCCATTGCAGATATATTAGACAGCATATCAATCCAACGAGAAAGTAGAAAGCCAGTATCAGTAAATCAAAGTGTGCTTTTCTGTTAATACTCTCTCATATGTTCTCATTTTATACACCCTTTCACCCACTCCGAAAGTAGCCTTCGAGTATTTAAGCTCCATTCAGGGATAGCACCACCATGCATCAAAGTGTCAAGAGGCCCATCAGAGATGAAATCTGCGGTTCTGTGCTTCTAACCACTACCAAAAAAAGTTTATTCAAGTAAATGTCACCAGTAGCCCAACACATAGACAGTCTTCTTCAAAGAGATTTAGAAGACCAAATCCAATTTCTGTTCTGCGTAAAATCTGAGAGACAACAGCGCAACTCTTCGTTGGAGGCGGGAGGACCCCTCAATGCCATAGCAGATAATTTGAGAGCTTCTCTTAGAGGCTCAAATTCAACACTGAATTCTTCCCAGCCAAAACAAACAAAACCCTCTTTATTATTCATATAGAACCAAGATCTATTTGTTCAACTCTATGAATAATAAATAGATTGAAGTCAACAGTTTCTAATTCACCTCTAATTTTTCTTCCTATTATTACAAGAGTTAAAAGTTAAGAAAAGCAGCAAAAATGCATATGCTTTCTTTCCTCTCCCTCTTAGCACATGGCCACAAAACAAATGGAGACTGTCAAGGATATCTATGTCTATTTTGCCCTACATGGTCCGTTTCCAGGGGCCTTTCCTTTTAGGAGGATATTAAGAAGGACATATACCTCACCATATTACCAAGAATCAACCTAAGCATCTGTTCACCAGCTTTAGGAGTAATTCTCAGTAGAGAATAAGTGGATAGAGTATTTTATTGAGGGTCAGGAACCTTCTTCTGTGACAGTTACTAACTAGTCATGCTATGTAAGTGGACCAATTTAATAACTGTGAGTCTTAATTTACTCATCTATAAAATGTAGACTATACTTTGCCTGTTAATTTCATTGAATTAGAGTGAAAAACAATGTGTTATTGTCTATTAAGGTATTTGGAAATTAAAAAGAAAAACCTATAATAACAGAAGGCTTATGGCTATCAAAATCATCATCTTCCACATGCTAAAAACCTTTCACGCTCTGCTTGTACTGATCTACAGTGCTAGGACTGGCCTGGCATTCACAGGTTCCAATATTAGGCATTCATTTACATGCTACCCATATACAAGCATTCTATGTATAAAATGTCACCAATCTAAAAACCATTTTCACCTAACAGCTTTATTTTTTTCCCTGATTCATCTAGGCTGTCCAACACAAACAAAACTGTAGGCAGAGAATCACTTTAGACATGGCACACAGTTCATTAATTAGATTATAAACCAATAAGTAAAATTTCTGGTAATGGGATGGAAGGAGAAAGAGAAAAGAGATGAATAAAGTAAAATAAAGCTTACCTTTTCAGTTTTTAAATGTCTATATGGTTATTTTTAAATAAATATGTAAACATGCAATTATTTATACAGAAGTACGTAATCAACTCCCACATTCCTATTTCCCTAGATAAATACATGGAAGTGGAAAGTACAGATCATAAGACTATTTTTTTTTTACCTACCCTAAAAGTAACTCCAGAGCTAGAGCTAAACTATAGGTCAAAATGACACACGATATATTGGCCTGAGAACAATACTTTTCATTCAAATCCACACAAGCCTGCCACTTGCCCTAGTCATCCCCAGCAATTAATCCCCCAAGAAAGACGTTTGATTAAATCTTTTCAAGCAAATCCTTTGCTTTGCTTTTGTTAGTTCACTTCTTGTCAACATCTATTAAAATATGCCTTTAATTCTCCCACAATCTTAAAAAACACCGATTCCACTGTCTTCAACTTTAATCAACTGTATGGCCAGCATTTTTCATTTCATAATAATGTGCTGCTTGGAATTCAAGAGGCAGGCTCAGCATCAATCATCTGGTAAGAATTTTTCCACTGCAATAAATATGCAAATGAGGAGAGCCAGTCAGTCGTATTTCAGGCCCGACTTGCTAGTGTTTTAAAAAAGACACAAATTTATTAATTGCCGGTGGCCAGAGGAATCCTATTACTTTGGGCATTGATTACAAAGCTGTGTGAGTGATTATTGTGCAACTCGCGGGCTACCCAGGCATGAGGAAAAATTATTAAAGCAAGGCAGAGATTATCAACTCAGAATAACAATAAGCCTTAACATTTAGGTCCTAACTTCTTCAACAAAGAATTACGTGAAGGCTCCACTGTATCATAATTCCGAATTCTGTCAGTATTACTGTTTGGGCTTGTTCTATATTCCCCAAGCAGAATGGCATTACCAGTAAAAAAGAGAAGTGTGGGTTACAAATTCTTCAACAACCATTTGGACAAATGAATATCATTTCTAATATAGATTCAACTAGAATTTTTATATATCAGTATAAGCACACACATATACAAGTGTGCGCATATACATACACAGATTTAAATAAATGGAAATGTGTCATGATGACTGTAATTTTAATTGGAATAGGATAAGCAGTTCTGTCCCAGCATGCTGGCTAGTTCTGTGGACCAAAAGTAGAAATTTTTTTAGTGGTACAGAAGTACCCACAAGGATAACTTTTTGAAGCAGAGCACACAGAGAATTATATTCCAAAATCATGAGAGCTAAACCACAAGCAGTCATGGGTTTTCGTACCGCAGAGATCACTGCAGTAGAAGTCCTGTAATCTATGGTGGGGTCTGTGGAGGAAACAGCTTGATAGGCTAATTCTGAATGCAAAGTGTTTTTGTGAGAAACATTCAACCCAGGATATATTAAATAAATAAGAAAGAGGACTCAGCGGACAAAACTTTTTTTTTTTAACTTTTAAGAGAATGATGTGGGGAATTGGGAGAGTTAATCGAAGTTGAAGTAAGGGAGAGATGAAGAAACACATGATAAAACATATGTTGGGTGAGCCTGCTCATAGAAGGAAACAAAAGGAAAAAATATCCTTAACATTTTACATTACTGCCACACTAAGTAACATGATAAACAGTGTGCATTTGAGTTCTGTGGAGGGACATCCCACTCAAGCTGTAATTTCTGACCAGGCGTGAATTTATAAGGAAAGAAAAGGAACCGCAGAATTTCTTAGGTTTCCCTGAATACTCTCACAAATACCTTGATGAAGTGTGTCAATAAATCCTTAAAAAGCCCTATAGGACACAGCAATCTAACTGATCAATGTACTTTCAGAAATGCACTATAGTTACCTTCCACTCTCAGTTCCTAGACAACCTCCATTGCTTCTGAGTACTTTTGCTTAAAAGGAAATTTATTTGCCCCTTTAAATGGAAAGAGTAAATGCTCAGAATATGAGGTACTTAAAATCCAAGTTTATTTACAAATAATTGTTTAAACTATTCTAACAGTACTTACTCAGGGCGAGTGGCAATACTGTACTTTCATTTGTATGTGATGTATTTTTGAACTGTTTTAATAGTTCAAAAGCATATATTACTCTTATAATTTAAAAGTTTATTAAAATTTAAAGTGATCTGTAAGAAAACTTATTAAAAAATAAAATTAGAACCACATTCCATGTAACTCTTGCTTCATTTAAAATAAAATCTGAGTCTTTCATATTATAAAATTGTGCCTAACCAAATAGCCAAATTCTCTAAATCATATATATGGGTCTAGAAATAACTCCCATGAAAATGGCAATGAGGATTCAAGAATATACCTTTCTGAAAAATGGGGATGTCAGGAAGAATTAATCACTCTTCTCTTGGGATCATTCATATCACTGTTACAACACTTGCCACATGGTACTGTAAGTCTGATTTCACTATATTTATGCTCCTTCAGGACAGAGAACTGCTTCATCTTGTCACTCCAGCATCTAACATATCACCTGGGCCATAAAAGGTATCTTCCAAATGTTTTTATTTCAGAGAGATGATGCTTAATTCACATAGCAGAACGTTTGATCATGCTATCATTTCCATATCTAAATCCTGACAAACAAAAGGTGACTGATTTCTTTAACTTCAGCATCAATAGTGTATTCTCAACAAACTAACACTTCGTTAACAGAAGCAAAGTTGTCACACTTGACATTTTCCCTATTATAACATATCAGCTATAAGCTACTCACAAGAGTCTCAAATCCAGACTTAGTAATGTAAAACCATAAAAATAACTAGGTACATTACAAAGCATTCTCATAAAAACATAACCACTGAGGCTCAGAAAATAAGATTGTTTTGAGTTTCTTTTAATATTAGTAAGACCAACTAGTATTTATTCATCAACTCAGATAAAACACTTTGAGAGGTTGTGTTCCTATAAACACATTTAAAATGCATTTTGAATTAAAAGCAGTTTACCTATATTCACACCTTCCTATGAGCGACTCAAGCATAAGGACTTGGTAATCTTGGTGCCAGCAAATGTTAGGCTTTACACTGTTGAATACATATATAATCAAACATATTCTGAATATATATTATTGAACATATATGTGTGTATATATACACAGTTAAAAATGTCATCCTACTCTTTCTTGGCATATATTTTTATATGTGTATTTTAAGTCTTCAAAGAACTAATCGTATGCATTATATAGTATTTATTCACATATCCCTTACAAGAGGAGGAAAAAAATATTGTGGGCAAAGATCAACAGCTTAAAAACAGACTATCACTTTTACAGTTAGCATTCAGTAAAGACCTACTAGATGCCACACACTAGCCTAATCATTTCATGCGTCCAATTTATTTAAATCCTCACAAAAATAATTTGAGGTAGGTTGCTTTTGTTGTTTTATAAGACAGGGTCTTGCTGTATACTTTAGGCTGGCTTTGAACTCGCTATGGAGCCCAGGCTGTTCTCAATCTTGCAGTAATCCTCCTGCCTCAGCCTCCAGAATGCTGGAGTTACAGGTGTATACCACCACACCCAGCTGAGGTAGGTATTACAGTATTATCATACCAACATTTTATAGATGAGTAAAATAAATCATCACTCTATACATTTAAGTAATTGAACAGTTTTCATTTTCTAGACCTTGTAGGTATGTACAAAACTTTCTGGGAGCCAGGCCTGGTGGTGCATGCCTATAATCTCAGCACTCAGGAGGCTGAGACAGGAGGATCATTGTGAGTTCAAGACCAGCCTGGGCTACAAAGTGAGCTCAAGGCCAGTCTGAACAGCATAGCGACACCCTGTCTCAAAAAAGACAAGGGCCAGGGATTTAGCTCAGTGGCCTAACTGCCTGCCTGGCAAGCATGAGATTGTGAGTTTGATTTCCGGTGCTGCAAAAAACTTTCTGGGAAACAAACTGTAATTAAATTTTCATACACTAAAAAAAATGACAAAAGTGGGCTGGAGATTTAGCTGAGTGGTGTAAGTGCCTGCCTGGCAAGCATGAGGTCGTGAGTTCGAACCCTGGTGCCGCAAAAAATAAATAAATAGATAGATAGATAGACAGACAGACAGACAGACAGACAAAAGTATCCTTAATACTACCACATGATTACACATGCTAGTGAGGCTCTGCTAAAATGTCATGTCCAGGGGCCGGGGATTTAGCTCAGTGGCATAAGCGCTTGCCTGGCAAGCGCAAGGTTGTGAGTTCAATCTTTGGCGCCACCCCCCCCAAAAAGTTATGTCCATATTTGGTTCCCATACTTGATAAACCAAAGTGGTGAAGCCAACAGAAGCCCAAATCATATGGAAGGAAAGCAGGTCCCACAGGACAAGATAAAGAATTTTTTTTCTAGCCAATTTCTTGGACTGAAGTTAGAGCGTACTAGTAGAGCCCTTGTTTACCATGTGCGAATGTTTACCATGCATAGGCCCCTGAGTTTGAATTCAAGGAAGGAGGGAAGAAAGGGAGGGAAGGAATTTTTCTGATAATGCTTGATTCTGGCAAGAACGTGAGGCAAGGACTACTTTCTACTCACAATCAATAGAGTTTAATTAGCGTAATATATCTAGAAGGCACTCTTGTAAAGTGTATCAAAGTTGTGCACATGAGTTCTCCTGACCCTGCTTCTGGAAATTAACAACAAAGAAATAGATTTCAGAGCAAAGAGATAGGTACAAAAATATTTTAAGCATTGTTCATACGAGGTAAAAACCGCAAACATCTTGTAGGTCAATCTACAGGGAACTGCATCAATTAAGTTTTCTTTACTCAGGAATCTTCGTGCAGCTGTTGAAAACGAAAAGCATACATGGAACTTGGTTTAAACAAACTAAACCATAAAAAAGTTTTCAGAGCCAGCCATAGAGTACACATCTTTAACCCCAGACACTTGGGAGGCTGAGGCAGGAGGATTGAAAGATTGAAACTAACCTGGGCTACTTAGTGAGACTATCTCAAACTTAAAAAAAAAACAAAACAAAACAGGAACAGCTGTGGAAATAGCTCAGTGGTATAGCACTTGCCTAGCATGCACAATTTCCTGGGTTCAATCTCCAGTACCAAAAAAGAGAAAAGGTTTTGGAATAAATGAAGTAAATGGACACATTAAAAATTATCAGGAGTGTTAATCTTGTTAGGTGAGATGAAACTATGACACAGGAAACAACTTCACCTCTTTAAGCTATAAATAGAAATATTTACAGGCAAAATATAATGACCTGGGAAGATGTATAGATCATCTCATTTATGATTTTTTTTTTTGCGTCATTGGGAATCGAACTCACGACCTCGCACTTGCCAGGCAGGCACTTAAGCCACTGAGCTAAATCCCTGGACCTCATTTATGATTTTCTTACATTTATGTAGCACAATTCTGGAAGGATGTACAACAAAACTGCAATCTCTGGAGAATAATACTTATAGAAAAGAAACATTCACAATTCATACTACATATTTCAGCACTGTTTAGGGCAGGGAGTGCGTACTCAATTCTGTCTGGAAAAACAATATTTTTATAACAAAATTTTCTTTTATTCTTTTAAAAAGGTAAGTGATATTAACTAAAGATTTTCAAGACCATAAACAAGTCTTCAGAGTAGATGTAATTTTCCCTTCCAACCAAAAAAATCAGACAAGAAAGAAAAAATATTAAAATATAACTAGGAGAAGCAGAGGTGGTTATAAGGCTGATTGACAAGGAGATCATCCATCCCTAGAACTAGTTTAAATTTTTCTCTGACTGCAAAAGAAATAACAAGGGCCAATAAATGTAAGAAGAAAAATGTTTATCTCGGCCGGGGATCTAGCTCAGCGGTCTAAGCGCCTGCCTGGCAAGCGCAAGGTCGTGAGTTCAATCCCTGGTGCTGCAAAAAAAAAAAAAAAAAAAGAAAAAAGAAAAATGTTTACCTCATTAAACACTAGGAAATGTAAATTAAAAGAAATATAATTAAAAAAAGCAGATACCATTTTCCATCTATCGAAGTGACAAAGATGAAACAAAATTATAAAACTGAGTGTTGACAAGGATAAAGGAAACTGACATTCATGTAAAGAAGGTGAGAATGTAAACTGATACAACTTTTCTGGAGGGCAAGTAGGTGACACAGATCAAAAGCCTTAAAATTGTGAGTACTTTGGAAAAGACACTAATTCCACATCTAGAAATTTACTTCATGTAACAAAGAAATCATAGATATGAGTAAAGATTTAGTAACAACAATGTTTACTACATGATTTATACAAATGAAAACCTGGAAACAATCCAAATGTCCAATAATAAAGAACTGGTTAAACCACCCATATGATAGAAAGTCTATGCTGTCATTAAAAATAATGCTGTATAACATTTAATGATATGGAAAAATATTCATGATCTCTGTTAAATAGAAAAAAATCAGACAGCAAAACTATACAATATGGTCCATTTTTGCTCTAACTACACATTCACAAAGGCAAAAAACAAACAAAAAACCCCAGAAAAAATTTATACCATTTACCAAAATATTAAAAAGATACTTAACTGCTAGAATTAAGGGAGACTATTACCTATTTTTGTTTGGCTTCTTCCTTATTTTATTTATTTATTTTTTTGTCTTTTTGAGACAGGGTCTCGCTATGCAGTTCAGGCTGGCCTTGAGCTCACTTTGTAGCCCAGGCCAGTCTCGAACTCGAAACAATCTTCCTGCCTTAGCCTCCCAGTGCTGGGATTACAGGAGTGCACCAACACGCC
>RJWT010046617.1:0-11437 GCA_004365215.1 Cuniculus paca | reverse complement strand
GAAGAAGGCTGCTTCTGTTTCTTCAGAGAAGCTCCAGCCTTCACCTTCACCTCAGATGTCATCTCCTGGCTTCGGGCACTGACCCCTCAGCTCCAGGCCTTCGACTGGATCCTTCAGCTCTCCAGTGCACAGACAGCACTTTTGTATTTTTCCACACCTGACTCTTTGGGCAGCCACTTTAGGCCAATCTCCTAAATTCTTGCACATTTGTATATCTTAATTAAATTCTTTAATAAGTATTGATCAATGACCAACCTAGAATCTTCTATCAACAATTTTAAAATTGAAAACACTGTGACAACTAAAGTCTTTTTAAGTCAGTAGTGGACAGAACCTATGGTGACAACACCTCCATCAACAATGAACGTTCTCATTTGGTTAGAGACAGCTGTGGTGTTCTACGCAGACACACACAGGGTTGATATTCTGGGTTGTTTGCTTCATTGCGCACACAACGCAAATACTGCTGATCTAAAATCTGAGTAAGTCTGATTCCAAAACACATCTAGCCCGAGGATCATTGTATGCAAGAGGCGGACCTGTATAAACACCAATCTCTACCAAATGCGATTAATAATGCCAAACTGTAGGGTCTATTAGACTCAAGATTTAAGTCTACGAGCATCAGCACTAGATAAGGATGACCTTCCATCTGACCAGTGTAAGCAGCACACACGCCACACTGGGGGCTCCGGAGACGAGTGCTCTGCCGCCCACTCGAGGAGTCTGAGGCCCCTGGCATTCTTGTTAAGCTACTACAAAGCTGGGTAAAAACTACTTGTGCCAGCAACTGTGACCAGGTTTTGGGTTTTTTGGCAACATGAAAGTAACACCACACATTGCCTATCAGATGTGTGAGGTTTCACAACACAAATGCAAATTAATTTTGTACAGTTTTCATAAGTTTATTAATGCTGAAGGTATCCCACTAATCTTCAGACATTTTAAAGTGCTATCTGAGCAAAATATCAACAATTTTAAAATTGAAAACACTGTGACAACTAAAGTGGTTTTCATACAAATGACAGAAACAAAATTTAAGAAGGATTATAGCTACTACAGATAAAAACTACTCCACAGAGCAGAAGTTTTGCCACCCATTCCTGCTATACCACAGAGAAGCACAAATCCCCACTCTTTCTCGCTAAGTTAGACTTTGCATTTAAATTTTTTATTTTTTCATGAGTTTAAATAGACAAACTTTTCAATTAAGCAAAACTCTTATGGACAACTAAGATTTAAAGTAAAAACTGCGGTTTTAGATTTAAAGACCAAGGCACTTCCTTAAAGGCTTCTTTACTAAGTTTCACAGATGTGTTTACTATATAATACTTTATTTCAAATTTATAACACACAACTAAATAATTACGTTTCTATAAGAATCAGCTGATTTTTTTTTACAAAAATAACCCTAAATTCAAATTAAGGTTCTGAAATTTGATATATATATATATATCACAGTATGTTCTTTCAAGTTTTGTGACTTTTCACGTATTGATCTCCTGCCCAGAAAGCCGGTCCCACACTTGATCTACTCATCTTTCAAGGCTCAGATGGAGCCTTCAGAAGCTCAGGCAGAAGGACTGCTGTGCGTTTGAGGCCAGCCTGGGCTACATAGCAAGTCCACGTCTCAAAAAGCAAAACCCCCAAAGAGCCAAGGCTTAAATGTGGAAGGTGCCCCTCTAAAGCTCCCTCAGCTCCTCTGAAGAGGATTCTTCAACTTTTCTTCTTAGGTCCTACTATATTTCTTTCCCCGTGACAATCACACTGCAATTGTTTTTCTCACCTTTCCACTCACAGGGCAAAAGACCTGTCTAAGACAAGGATGGTGAGACAGTCTTTGTTCCTATCACAGAATTGGGAGCCGATTCTCTCCCTGAATAAATATCTGAAGGAATGAATAATCTATAGGGTTCAATTCATCCTTAGGTTCATGCTGTCCTCCAATATGACCATTTTTTGGGAAGGAAGAAACATGTTTGGACTGCAGATCTTGGGAGGCAGAAGGCCTGAAGCAGATAGTCTTTAAGACAAATGGCAGAATTTACACCCCACACCCCTGAACCGCTCCCGCTGGGCTATGCACAGAACTGGGGTGAGATGTGAACAGCCCAACAGCAAGGGCAGCTCTGGCAGCTTGCTGAATTTCCAGTGTCCACTGGCTACTGCATCCAAAAGCACTCTAACAGAATAATGTGAGTCCGCAATACAGGCTTAAAGACCAAGATAATTTTGTAAGAAAAATGTAAATTTATTTAAGAAAATACTCTAGCTCTGTGTTTCTCAAACACTAGTGCACAGGAACTCCTCACCCCGGGACTCTGTGGGTCTTGGCAGGCCTGAGATTCAGCTCCAGAGGAGGCTGAAGATCTGGGAGTCACACTGCGGGTGACATCGTCGGAGCAGACACAGGTACCTGTCCTCCACAGTCCAGGCTGGACTTGTCTTGGGTTTTAACTGTCATATCCGTACTAATATTCCTTGCTATAAGCTACCTTGATGATGTTTATTATATAAAGCACTACTGGAAATTTGATTTTAAAAGCATATTTAAAAACTTTTTAAAATTGTTCTTACCTATGCTCTGGTAATGCCATCGAAAGAAAATTCGTTCAGGTAGAAACTGTATTATTTTCTGTAAAGTAAGAAAAAATTAATACGATATAAATGAAAATACATATTTTCATTATACACTTATATTACTTGTAATACGTTTCAGTAGAGAGATGAAAAATGATAGTAACACAACACTGTACTTGCAATACATGTACGATAACGCCATGTACTGTTGTATATGCATTCCACAGGATAGTTTCTTTTACTGTGCTCCAAACAAGCATCCTTTCCTGAATGATTTAAATAAATTAGTATCCAAGTTTTAATTCCCCCAATGAAAAAGTAGGAAAAAGGAAAAGGAATCCAAAAAGGATCATTCCATCTTGATTACATAAGTCATCACTTAAATACTACAAGAATAATTTCCAAAATGCCAGAGTCCCGTTTTTCACCTTCTTCCTATTTCTGTTATTATCATTATTAGTTCCCAAAGAACAGTCTGGAAGAAGATAAGCAAAGAGAAGATGAGATCAAAAACAATGCAGTGGAGGGAAACTGAAGTCAATGGCAAGATCTTTGGGAAAGTAATGGCCTGAAAGTACAAGCCTCGGGATTCTGTTATGAATAACCCCACTGGCAGATAAAGAACACAATCACGATATACATGAGTATTTGGTTAATGCCACTACCTTCTACACCTCCGAAAACCCTAGCCAATGAGAATGACTTTTTCCCTCACTCGAGAATAAATTTTGGCAAATTATTCTTGGGTAGTAAGATTTCTTGTATGTTGGCTGCAAGTACATTTTTTAAAAATATACAAAATCCCAAACTCATCAAAATGTATCTGTTAGTACTGACATACTACTTTACAGTGAAAAGTTCCACCCTAGGTTTAGCTAGCCTAATATTCTGACATTTAAAGAAACTAAGGTCAAAAGTGGGTACTCTGACCTCCTGCATAACACAGCTAACAGACGCTTACTGTGCGGAGCAGCCCGCGGAGTCTGTGTGGCCTGTTTTCCAGCTGTCCCTCGCCAGAGGGTCACTGACATACATACGCCCTCACCTGACTGCTCCTCCTGCACAACAAAGGGATGCAGCTACAGGAGCCCCTGCTGGGTGAAGCAACAGGCAAACATCTATCAAACAGTAGCGACTTCAGGTGACAGAACTTTTCTGCCCACAGCCCTACACAATAGCAGATCCCACTTCAAATGTCGCCTCCTCAGGGAGGCCTCTCTGCATGCTGTCTTGGCCTGTCCTGCTCTCTCCATAGCCCACTCGAAGGTCCGCTTACCCATCACCTTGGGACCACACAAGCTCCCCCAGACAGCGAGAAGCGCCATGAGGGCAGCACTTCTGTCGGCCCCTGGAACAACCCCACACCCGGAGGATCTCTGACTGGCATGAAGCAGGCACCCAGTGAATACCTGAATTCTTTTGACTTTTGAAATCATGAAAATCTGCAGGTGATCATGATCTCTCATGATCATGAGTCCCATATTCATATTCACACAGAATGTATTCCATCTTTCCTTAGGTATCAGTGGCTTAACGACATTTAATCCCAAAATTAAAAAAAAAGCAAAGCCATATAGTTTAAAATCATTTTTTCAAGGTACTAGACCTGATATATAAATGTACTTAGTTACAAAACTTATGAATTTCTCACATCTACAAGGATGAAATGCTATGCAAAATGTATCAAAGGTCATTTCTGATCATCTATATTAAAAGCAGTACACAGCTCATCACACGCTGAAAATCACTAGTGAATTCTCTCCATTCTCTTTCTTGAAGGAGAAAGCCTCCATTTCAGACTTCCTCTAGAACTTTTGTTTTTTTTAAATTTTAAACATCAATTTCATTTATATTTTAAATTTAAATTTGTTATTGACAAATACTAATTGTATTTAGCTGTGAGGCAAAAGTAATGTTTTGATACATGTACACCTTGTGGAATGAGTCTATCAAGCTACTTAACATACCCATCACCTCACAGTGTCGCCTTTGTTTTCTAGTGAGAACATTCAAAATCTATTGTTTCACCAATTCTAAAATATAAAATCCAGTACAGAGTGTTTAACTGCATGCACCTGACATGGGGCTGCTTTTACCCCAGCGCCTGGACCCAAACTGCAAGGCCCCTGCAAGGCCAGGAGGCCTGGCGGCCTTAGTCGTCAGGTGGAGCTGAGCACCACGGGAATAAAGAGCAGGGCAGGGACCTTCTCCAGGGGATGAGGAGCTGCACGGAGAAAGCTCAGGGCATGCGGAGCCTGCGGCGTGGAAGGGCTCTTCTGAGGACAAGTGTAAAAAGAGGAAGGAGGGTGAAAGTAACAAACCAGGGAGGAGCCAGACGGCAAGAGGCTCTAATTTGTCAGTCAGTACTGACGATATCAAATCTGAGATACTGCTACGAAGGAAGAATGCAGAGCAGTGGTATGGGCCGGGCTCTGGGAGAGGACTGCAATCAAGAGATGGGTGGGATGACAGGGTCCTGCAGAATGCAAAGACATGGAGGAGGCAGACCAGGTTCTTTCAAAAGAAGCCAAAATGAGATGTCCACAAACTGGTTTGGCATGGGAATCTCAAGGGTGTGGAGGACTAAGAGAAAGAATTACCACAACTAAAGGAGTGGGGGGGGGGTCTCTGCCACCCCCCTTTGTATGCAACGCATTCACCTCCCTGCTCCTCTCCCCTCTGCCCACCCCCTTCTACCCTAAACATGTCCACAGACATTTGTGTATCACTGGCCCCGCAGCCTCCAGCCAGCCTCTCATAACTTCTAAATTGAGGGTAGAGTCATACAGAAGTGAGGTCCTGCAGCACATGTCTTCCTGGGCCTGGCTTTTAACACTTAGCATAATATCCTGCAGGTCATCCACGTTGCCGTACATGACAGGATTTTCCTCTTTTTAAAGGCTGGATAATAGTCCATTGCTGGGCTACCCCACGTTTTCTTTATTCATCCATGCACTGACTGCCAATGACATTGTTTCCACACGGTGACTGTGTGAATACTGCTGTGAAGAACGTGAGTGCAGACGTCTCTGTGCTACACTGATGTCAGTTCTCTGCATACTCACCGGGGGTGGGACAGCTGGAGCACGTGGTAGACCTAGGTGCAGCTTTCTGCAGAACCTCCAGCTGCTCTGCAAGTGGCCGTACTGATGTCCATTCCCAGTAGTATGCCAGGGCTCCTTTCCCGCCACTTCCCTGCCAGCACTCATTATCTTTCATCTTTTAGATTACAGCATACATACCAGGTATGAGCTGATAACTCACTGTGGTTTTAATCCTCATTTCCTCGATGAGTATGTGACATGAAACGTTTCCTCATTTTTGAGAACTATCTGCTGCAGAACCTGTTCTCCATCTAGCCACAGCCCTGCAGTCTTGCACACCTGGCATGCTGCACTCTCCCCTCCAGGGATGTCGCGGACACGCACTCCAGGTGATGTGAGGCCAGTGCTCATGTGGGTTCTTACGAAGCTTTCCACAGAGAAACGACTTTTCAACACCTTCTGATTCCCTTTTAATGTAACAGAATTTAACAGCCTAATTTTGATATTTACTCAGCGCCTTTTCTGTGGTCTTCAACTGACATTCACTAGTGTCTGTCCCAAAGCCTTCCCACATTTCTCCTGTCCCCTCCCTCAGCAGTGGGCAGTGTCCTCCGCCTCAGCAATGGGCAGGGCAGGAGCTCAGTGTCCCTCTCATGGGTTCTTCCTCAAGGGAGCCTGGCACCCCAGCTACATTCCAGGCTCGTTTTCTGATCTCGTTTTGCCACTTGGTTTAAAAATTTTGTGTAGAAGGTACTGAGAACATTAACGATTTACAGTATGTCTTATCTTGAACTAGATGAGTGTCTTGCCACACCCACTGTTCTTCATTCAGACCTTTAATTTAGTCAGGAAACCAAGACTGACACTGAATCATGTTTTTTAGTTTTCCAAAACACTTCTGGGTGGTCTTAGCTTAGACTGTGTCTTGTTAGTATGCAACAAAGAAAAGCACCTTTTAGTATCAGGAAAAACAGAAAATACAGCAAGATGATGAAGACACTGGAAGTCTGCCACAAAAGTAGTTTCCAAGTTATTCTGAGGTCAAGCTTCTCATCATCCCCACTCCTGGATAAAAGTTCTCAGATTTATGAAATGGTTGCACTTTAAAGACACTCAAACATAAACTCAGTATGGTTTGGATATGAAACATCATAACCAATGCTACTAAACTAGTAAGAATATTTCCAAAAGAACAGAATCTCATATAATAATTCACAGACTGAAACAACACTCACACTGATACTTCTTTTACACCAAATACTGCAGGGCCCTTTTTTATACATTAAAATCTATGAGGTCAATAAAAATAAAGCTCAACACAACCTCCTATGTCTAAATGGTAAACCTGTCCCTCAGAGAGTCCCAGATGAAGCCTACCTATACTGAAGCAAATATAACTGGCATTTCCTCTACCGCAGCTGATATTCTCAGCTACACTGCTGTGAATGCCAGATAAGCTAGTGACACCTTGTTTGTAGTTTCAATGGAGAATAAAATAAAAAATTCCAAGAAAGCCACACAGTGTGAATAAATATGACTTTTCTGAAAAACACACAGCTCTATTTAATGCTCAGTGCTCAGCTGCATCTATATGGTAATCCATTATAGCACACTCGAAATCGAAATTAGGTATTACTACTGATCAGCACATCAGGGAATCTGTCATTCTTTTAACTGATTATCCATAGCCCCTTTTTTCTTCAGAATCTACTGCATGACCAGGAATAATGTGAAATGTAAGCTGGAGTTTTATACAAGATGCTATAGTGCACTTTAAAACTGCTGGTTTTCATTTAATTTGTGTGGGATACACTTTTTTCCAAATTATTACGAAACGACTGCCACACATCCCAGTAGACTGATACTAGATTTCCATTCTACTTGGAAAGGCAGGACAGTGAAGAATGAAGAAGTGTCATGTACTAATTTCCACAAGGTCACCTACCAAAGCAATGACAACTACAACTGCCGTCTGAAAGCAGACAGGATGAGGAGCAACGCCCCTTAACTAGCTGCATGGCACAGGGGTGCTGGGTAAAAAGAGAGCTGCCAGGGAGGAGAAGCAAGGGCTGCTTCCCAGGAGAGACCTCCCGAGGAACAGACATCCAGAGACTACACTGAGAAGCAGCAGTTCACCCAGAGAAGGCCCTGGGGAAGGCCTGCGCTTCCGGCCCCAGCATGGCTGGTCTCAGAAATGCAGGCACAAGCACAGAGGCATGTGAGCTCCCATGCAGACCTAAAAACAACCATTTCTTGTCTGGTGCCTGGCCTTTCTTTGACATCTGCTCTCTGATGTAGACAGAATATTTTCATTGGACTCTGAATGTCAATACCTGTTGGGAACCTTAAAATTCAAGCGGGGAACTTGGTAATCTTAAAAAAATAAAATCACTTATTTTAGTTTAAACAATAATGCTTTTCTTCCTACATGGCAATCCTTTCCAGTACTGTAACTGTCAGATGGCTAGCCAGGCCATCAGGGACAAGGCTCGCCACCCTGCTGTCAGTCCTGAAGGCCAAACTCAAACATCTCCTCCCAGGAGAAGCTGACACACCTCAGCAGGACGGGTGCAGCACAAGGCCCACCCTGGCCCTTCATACTGGATTTCTTGACACCACAAACCTGCTGTTCAGGCTGTGACACCCCAACATCAGAAACAGTGCCTGCACACAGTGTCCCCTAGTGAGCACTGCACACACGGAGAAATGAGAACAAAAGGAAGAAGACAAAAGGAATTCTGACGGTAGTAGCAACGCAGAACCTGCTGAGTAGGAATTTAACAAAGACAGCTGAGAATGGAACTGTGCCTCCAAACATTACAGTGAATCTCATCACATGATTAGATCATTGCTTAAGAGGCAAAATTTTTCTTGGATAATGAGACAAAGAATAAAAGCTTCTCAAAACTTAGACTTAAAATACAAGGTGTGGTGCTGTACACCTATAATCCCAGCACTCAGGAGGCTGAGGCTGGAGGTCTGCTGAAAGTTCAAAGCCAGCCTACACTACCTAGCGAGAGCCAGTCTCAAAACAAAAAAGCACAAGGCAGACACATCTAGAGGAAATGTGGAATGTAATTTTTAAAGGAAGGCATCTAATTTCTCCTTTCTCAATGTCAAAGGCCAATCAATACACAATGTTGGAAAACTTAGCCAGTGACAACTCAGAAGGGGGAAAGATCTCATATGGGAGTAAAGTTCTTACAGGAATCACCAGCATTCACCTGAAGCAAGGATGCAGCTGCAAAGAAAGACAAGTGGGGTGTGTGGGGTGACTGCAATATCTCCCTCCCGAGCCAGTGCAGGATACTGAGAAGAATGATTCTGCAAAGGAGCCCATCCTGAGGAGGACAGAAATTCCCCCAAGGAAGCAGATTTGCTAAGAAATAGGCTAATTTTTTGGAATTTTTGGTTCATGTTCTTAAAAGATTTAAGAGGACAACAAATCTTTTTTAAGATCTAAGGAAACAAAGGGAGCAGATGCACAAATAAGTAACATCCTGAACGGGAAATATCACACAGAGGTGAAAACCAAGGAAAGCATGAGTCCAGCCTGGCGGGCGCAGATCCCCCCAACTCCTGCCCTCACACACTGCACGTCACAAGGCCTCCTCAGGTCACAAAAGCTCAAAGGTTAGAGAAACCCAGACACAGCATGCTGAACCTGCAAATTCAGCACACAGATAAAAGTACTGCACAGACTTAAATAGGAAACATGGAATATGCACACCGAGGGGCCAAAATCAGGCTGACCTCAGTGCTTTCCCCTGCAACAAGCTCCAGGGGACGGTGTGGCCAAAAGATCAGATCGCGACAGATACAAAGTGCAACAGGCATCAGAGCCCAGGTGCTGGGGAACAAAGAATCCCCAGGCAGGCAGCCAAGGCTACCTGATGGTGTAGCCTCCAACAAACACACCTAGAGCACACAGCAGCTGTTTCGAGGAGCAAATAAAAGTGGGAGCTTGGAGAGGGGCAAGACAGTCATATAGGACTAAAGTGAGAAGATCCTCTAGAACTGGAAGCACACGAGTCACACAGCTCCCTGCCTCGACAGGATTCTCGTCCCAGCAAAGAGATTTATCACAATAGTCCCAAAACAAGGGTGTGAGTGTGGACATGCTGACAGTAGGCTGCGTGACATACACGGAGCTACTGTGGTAATAAAAATAAAGCCTATTCCTAAAACAACACAAAAGCAGTATTCTAAAAATTTAATTTTAAAAATCCTAAAAATATTATCATAAAATAATCTAGGTACAAGCTGCTTAAAATAACTGAGAAGTGAGGAGTAAAAAAGATATATGAGTTATCATCAAATACTGCTTTATTCTTGATACAGATAGAAGAAAACAGTTTAGATAGCATTTTATTAATTTACCAAGTGTAACTGTTGGAATGAACAAAACAAAAAGTATAACTTTCAAAATGCAAACACGTAATACTCTGTAAAGAAAAAAACCAGTAATCTCTCACCCTAAAATAAAGCTAAAGCCTCAAACTACTGAATATCTCACAAAAAAGTAGTAAGAATAAGCAAATTAAATTCCCCTACCAAAAATCAAGTCCATCAAAATTGGTTTTCAAACATTGAAAAATGGACAATAAAATACAGAAAAGGATGTATGAAGCATCCATAACACAAGACAACAAATTAAGTAAATGGGTTGAGATTCGGAGGATATTTGTTTCAATTTTCTCCCTTTATTTAATTCATTCATACATATTTTTACTAAGTGCCCATTGTGTGCCTGGTGCCATGCGAAGGATGAGAGCTACAGAGAAGACGCTGTTCCTGCTCTGAACGCCACAACCCCAAGGCAGGCAGGGTGAGAAAATCCGAAAAGTCAGCCCATTTGCAGGAAGAGAGGCAGAAAGGTAACCTTGCAAAGGAGAACAGCCTGACAGAGCGCTGAGGAGCACACAGGGGCCCTGCCACAGAGAGGCTTCCCAGGCACTCTGAGCTAAGGGCTGGCTGGGGGACTTCCAGAGGCTGCCAGTGGGGGCAGAAGTAGACAGGTGATGCAGGATGGAGGGGGCAGAAACCTGGTCATATGTGCTGGGGAGTTCCGCCCTGGTCCGAAGGAACACGAGATCTAGAATTACACTGCACAAGGAAGGAGACGGTGGAGCAAAGATCGAGGCCTGAGGGCCAGCCCAGGAGGAGGCTCTGGTCGGGCACAGGCTCTGAGCACAGGGCAGTGAGCAGGCTGCAGCACATAACCACGGCACCAGCCCAAGACACAGGCACCAGGGGAGAAAATGCTGACAATACTGTGCAAGCATCAGACAGGAAGCATTCCTATCAGGTACTAACACGCAGAATTTGAAATATTTTATTAGGTATTAAAACTGTGATATTCAAAAACTGAAAAGCTTAGGCACTTGATAAATTTCAAGGCTGTTTTTACTTGGCTTCAGGTCACACAAAGGTCTAACCTCATTCTAAAGAGAACATCCAGCGAGCTTCACAATCCTCCAGTGGGTAGCCTACAACGCTGCCCGAGAGGCGGACTTTCCCTGAAGAAAGCACTCTCCAGGACAGGGCAGAGAGGAGCCTTCTGACCACATGGCTCTCACCCAGGGGCGCAGCCAAGCACAGGCACTTCTGCGAGCTGCTCTTCACTAGGCGCAAGCTTCTACTTTCTGGCTGGAAACTACTACCTCTCTCAAATCTCTTGGATTTTGGGACCAGCACAACTAGTTAGCTGTCTTTTCTGTGTCATTTTTTACAAAAGGAGAAGTGTACTTCCAGGGAGCTTCTGCACAAGTGGTAAGACAGACCAACAGTGAGATGTCACTATTAGTGACCAC
>RJWT010046616.1:0-11421 GCA_004365215.1 Cuniculus paca | reverse complement strand
CTTACTTAATTCCATGATAATCAAAAAACTACTCTGTATGATACAAATCTTTTTAATTTACTGAAACTAATTTATAGTCTGGAATACTGTCTATCTTGGTAAATGTTCCATGTTGATTTGCAAGAAGAAAAATAAAGGTATTATGTTGTTGCTGAAATGCTGAAAAAATGAAGATCAAACTGGTCTAGAGTTAATTATTCCACATACCTCCTGAGTTTATGTATTACTATTAATATGAGAGAGAGAGAGAGAGAGAGATTGAAATCACTGACAATATCACAATGATTGTAGGTTTGTCTATTTCTCTTATGTCAGTTTTTTTTTTTGCAGCTCTGTTATTAGGTACATAAAAGTTTAGAAATATTTGTTTTCTTTTTTAATTGACCCTTTCTTTTATCAAAGAAGTGAATTTCTTTATCCCCAGTAATATTTTATGCTTTTAAATTAAATTCACTCTATTTGGTATTGATATAGTTACTCCAGCTTTCCTTTCATTAGTGTTACCATGGTGTTATCTTTCTCCATCCTTTAAAAAAAAAAATTATGTGTGTCTTTATTTTTAAGCTGTGTTTCTTGAAGGTAACGTATAGTTGGATTTGGCTGCTCCATCCAATCTCATGATCTCTGCTTTCAATTGGGGCAGTTAGACAATTTATCCTTAATAAAGATACTGATGTGAGTAGATTTAATTTATCATCTTGCTATTAATTTTTTGTCTTATCTGTTTTTTGTTTCCCTTATTATCTGCCTTCTTTTGGATATTATTTAAATCAATTGACTTCTTTGAAAACAACTTTAATATTCTTTTAACTTATCTGACTCTAGTTTTAGTGAGTTATCTACTACTTTCCTCGAAGCCTAAATGACTCATGGGAAACTAACTCCATCTGCAGCAACTATGTTTTGGCCCAATAGTAATTCAGTGCTTCCATAAGTGACTAGCTCAGAAAGAAACAATGAAATAGAAGTTAAGTTCGCCAGAGTCATCTATGTAACTTCTTCACTCTTAAGGATCTCTTTCTTTCTCTTTCTCTCTTTCTTTCTTTCTTTCTTTCTCTCTTTCTCTCTCTCTCTCTCTCTCTCTCTCTCTCTCTCTCTCTCTCTCTCTCTAATGAGGAAGCATTCAACCCTATTATATAGCATTCAAATTTAAGAGCTAGTTTAGGATGAGGCTGACATGGCAATAGTGGAAAGATGGAAAATGCCTGAGCCCTTGACAATTAAGCCACTAGAATCAAAATCCCTAAAGCCTACTGCTGGATCTCCTTTTTATGTGAGCTACTAAATGTGTTACTACTTAAGTCAGTTTGACTTAGGTTTTCCATTACAGGAAGCCAAATGAATGTTAAGTAACAGAAACACCAACTTATGTCAGGTACTGTTCTAGACACTGGAGGTCATATCAGTGAACAATGAGGCCCCTGCTCTTAAGAAGCCTACATTCTATAGGAAGAAGACAAACACAAATAATTATACTAAATAATTTCAAATCATGGAAAGTTCTATGAGAAAAACAAAAAAGCTGTGACTGTGACTAAATGCAAAAAACAATTTATTCAAAGAAGAGACATCTGCGGTGTTTAGGCTGACTTTCAAGTGAAGTGAAGAATCAAGCCTTATAAATTGGAGCCAGAGAATTACAGGCATAGGAATCATCTAGAACAAAGGCCACAGGCACAAGGGGCTTAATGTATTTGAAAATACAAAACTTGTTTTGGATTTAGGAATGGAAAGCAGATAATAACCAAAAGAGTAGTACTTAGATGAAACCAAAAATAGAAAAGGACCAGAAAATAAAACTATATGAACCCTGAAACAAGATCAGATTTTATTCATGATATAATGAAAACTACTTGTGATCACTGTGATATGTCAATCTGACTTGAGTAGAAACTGCCTAGCAGATGAGTAAAGTTCTGGATGTTTCTACAGACGACTGACATGTAGACCAGCAAACCAAGGGGTTCTAAGACCTACCTCACATGTGGATGGTACCCACCAATAGTCTGTGGGGAAAAATGGTGAGGGGTTCTTTTTTTGAAGAAGCTCTACTCTTCACAACTGCCTTGGGATGTTGGTCTCATTTCTTCAGCCTTCAAGCACACATCCCTCAGTCTTCCAGTGCAGAATCATTCGCCTTCCAACACAGACTTGTACCAGTGACTCTATGGGAGCTTCCACACCTTTGACCTTCAGTTGCTACTGAATCCCCAGCCTCTCCAGCACACAGGTGGCCATTTTGTATCCTTCAACTTCTGATCCTGTGGACAGCCACTCTGATTTTTTTAATTCTGATACTGTAAGCCTACCTAATAAATCATATTATAGAAATATATGTAATACATCACCAGAGTTTTGATAATGTTTTAAGGAAATAGTCTAATGAATGCATAAACCTTCAGATTCCACAGATCTGAACAATAAGAAAATCAAGTTCAGCCTATACTTATAGTAGCAGTGTACTTCACTGCAAATATTATCAAATACTTATGAAGCATCTAGTATTCGAAGAACACTACAGGAATTTTATAATATTAATAGATTATTTATCTCTACTCCTCAAGCAAGAATTCTACATTAACTTGAAGGCATGTGTTGTTTAGAAAAAAGAATCAATTAAGGAGAAACTAGCAAAGAATGGGGGAAGGACACCTGTTAAATTGTTCTTTCCGGCTGAGTATGGTGGCGTACGCTTGTAATTCCAGCACTTGGGAGGCTGAGGCAGGAGGACTGCTGCAAGTTCAAAGTCAGTCTGGGCTACATACAAAGTGTGTGTGGGGGGGGGTCCTTTCTGCTTTAATTTCTCTAAATAATATGTTGATTCATAGATTTTCTTTTTAAGTTTAATATGACTGAAAGGCATTTGGTAAACTTAAAGCTATACTTCAACCATTAGTCTCTGCCCAGGCAAGTGTTTCAGCTGTGTTCTAACACAAGTATTTGGATTTTTCCAAGGGCTGATGTCAGGGCTTTTCACAGAGACAGAACAGCATTTACAGACAGAAAAGGAAAAAGGGTTTCCCCAGCAGCTATGCTCAATGTGGTCTTTGTACTGTTTCACTACCAAAGGCAGGAAGACCCTGCTAGATAAAGCTATTTAATTCCTGAATAAAATTCTACTCTGAGGGGTGGAGGATAGTGAATGGCCAAATTCCCATTAGGGAACTAAATTTTCTTTCTTTTCTTTTTTTTTGAACTAAATTTTCTATCACTGTTTAAACCCAAATTTAAATGAGCTCATTATCAGGACAAACATTTCTTAATTCTTATGAGAAAAACACTATTTTGCTGAACTTACACATAAAGAAGAGAACAGGCTAGAATAACCATATAGGTAAAGAACAATACAGTGATTGTGCTATTTTTCCTGAAGTTTACTTCCCCAAAAAACACTCATTTGGGAAGAATCATTAGTTGAAGAACACTCAAAAGCTTCAAGTTATATTTGGTAGTAAAAAAATTTTGCTAGGAAGATTGTACCAGACATGTCAATAGTCATAATAATGACTGAATATTAAAATTATGGCAATGACAGTTAAAACTTGAGTAGCACTTGAGTGCTTGGCATTTCTTCAGTACTTTCTATGTAATAATTAGTTTAATTTTTAACAATAATTTTGAAAGATAGGTATTCTTTTTAGCCTTGTTTTATAGAAGAGAAACGTGAGGTTCAAAGGTAGAAAGTAACTACAAGGTACACATCTAATAGATAAAGAAGTTTAGTTCAAAATCTCATTGTTAATAGTAAGGCCTATACTATTTAACCACTAGGCTGCCACCCAACAAGAGACATGATCAACTTCTCTTTGTATGCTTTTTTTGGTTAACCAAAAGTTTTCACATGAGAGTCAGCAAACTAGGTCTAGTTTAACTATAAGACATTTATACTGTTTCTGGAAAAGATAACCCAGTATAAAGTTGTTACAAAAGATCTCCCAATCCCACAGAATCTCCAACTCCAAATCCTTACTCAGTAGTAGCTAAGCGTGGTGGTATATGACTGTAATCCCAGAAATCAGGAGGCTGGGGCAGAAATATCTCAAGTTCAAGGCCAGCCTGGGCTAAACAGCAAAGACACAGGTCAGCCTGGACTACAATAGTGAGAACTTGTCTCAACAGCACCAAAAAACAAAAACAAAAACAAAAAAAAGCTCAGTGGAGAATTCAGTTACTATTTATTTGCCATATGGGCAACATGCCAGCTATACATCTAATGAGGGACATGTTTCCACCTGAACAGCAGCAAACTACCTGTTGTTAAGAGTTCAATTTCCAGGTAAAGATGGAGAATGCAAAAGCAACTTTACCCCACTAGTTTTCCTTAACAACATAGCAAAAACAGAAGAGGGAAAAATTCATCCTCCATAAAAGAACAGGATTATAGCCTCAAAACACTAACTAAAAATTATGCCTGCCAAATATGTTCAATTCTGGATCAATACCACAGAAGTCTTGGTAGACTCTAAACAGGAAACAGATATCCCTAAACACAGGATCACAGACCTAAAATTCAGATACAACTATCCTTGGACTCAGAAGGCAATACCACGATGTGTAGATGAACTGGGCATTCCAAGATGTAGAATGCTGCTGAAGATAGAGACGATGTGAAAGACAGGAACTGTCACCAGATCACTACACAGAAAACACTGACTTTGTTTTGTTCAAGCACTTTGCTATTTGAACACAGATAAGAACAGTAACAGAAAAATAATAGCTAACAAAGTACACTTAACATATGCCAGCAACTATTTTAACAACATTGCAAATATTAGCTCATTTAACAATTTATAAGTACTTTACCATCCCTGTTTTATAGTTTAAATAAAACAGAAAAATTAAAGAACTTACACAAGGCCAGAAATACGCAGAGATACTGAGATCTTAACACAGACTTTACAGTTCTAGCATCTTGTTCTTAACCATTATAGTTTGTAAAAATCAATCAACATTATGCAATTCCAATCAAAATACCATTAGCATACCTCACAGATCTAGAGAAAGCATTCCTAAAATTCATTTGGAAACGAAGAAACCTAGATAGCAAAGGCAATCCTGTGCAACAAAGACAAGGCAGGAGGCATCACAATCCCTGACTTGAAATTATACTACAAAGCTACTATGATAAAATCAGCATGGTACTAGGAAAAAAAGAAAACAGACCTGAGGATCAGTGGAACAGACTAGAAGATGCAGACACAATACAAAGACATTCAGCCATCTTATCTTTGATAACAGGGCCAAACATGTTCACTGGAAGAAAGACAGCCTCTTTAATAAATGGTGCTGGAAAACCTGGCTTTCCACATGCCTAAGATTAAAACTAGACACATGTCTATCACCATGCAATAAATTCAAATCAAAATGTATCAAAGATCTAAATATTAAAACAGAAACATGAAATCTACTGAAAGAAAAAGTAGGTAGAAATCCTGAAGACCATAGGAGTAGGCAGAGAATTCATGAACAAACCCAAACTGCATGGGAAGTACTTCAAAGAATCAACAACTGGGATCTCATCTTAGTAAAAAGTTCTTACACATCAAAAGAAATCATCAACAGAATGAAAAGACAACCCACAGAATGGAAAATAACTTTAGCCAGCTGTCCCTCAGACCAAGGACATCTAACTAGAACATATAAAGAATTGGAAAATATCAGGCCCCTCAAATTCAAAGGTCCAATCCAAAAATGAGCATCTGAGATGAATAAACACTTCTCAGATGAAGAAATATAAATGGCAAATAAATACATGAAGACATGTTCAACATTACTGGTCATTCAAGAAATACAAATTAAAACAATACTGAGATTCCATCTCACTCCAGAAAGAATGGCTATCATCAAGAAATCAACCAATAACAAATGCTGGAGGGGCTGTGGGGAAAAAGGAATCCCTCTCCACTGTCGGTGGGAGTGTAGATTGGTGCAACTACTGTGGAAATCAGTGTGGAAAGTCCTCAAAGAAGTAGTATTTGAGGTCCCATTCAATTCAGCTATTCCCCTGCTGGATATTTTCCCAGAACTGAAAACATCATACCACAGCAATGTATGTGCAACCATGTTTATAGCAGCACAATTTATAATACCTAAATCTTGGAAACAACTCAAATGCCCATCAACTGCGAAATGGGTAAAAAAGATGTGGTATTTTTATACAATGGAGTATTACTCAGCTATAAAAAAGAATAAACTCAAGGCTTTTATAGGTAAATGGATGCAATTTGAGGCCATACTTATAAGTGAAATAAATCAGACTTGCAAGTGTGAACACAGTATTGTCTCCCTAGTGTAAAAAACTGAAAGAGTAAATAGGATCCAAAATGTACAATAGATATTGAGAAAGTGAAAAGAGAAGAAACTGCTCAAAAAGAAAGGACAACTGAGATGAGGGAAAGGAGAAAAGAAAGAAGGGAAAGGATTTTTTTATATATATATATATAATAGATAATTATACTACTAATTTCTGTTAATTTATCAAAAGAACAGTTTGTGCTTCCACTGTTTGATCATTTTTTCATGCCTTTATCTTGTAATCTGAGCAACTACTTTGAAGATAACAATATGCAAGATAGTAACCATTGTTAAGCTCCTATTATGTTGTTTTGAAATTTTGTATCATCATTTTTGTTCTTTTTGTTTTAAAATTTAAATTTTTTTTAAAAAATGAAACACTAACACATAAAAAGGTGATTGAAATACATGGTGACTGCCTAAAATTTATTATGCTAAAGAACACATTGCCATTAATCCCCCTCAAAATACTCCCTCTTGCTTCAATTTATCCCATCATTCTTGCCACTTTCTGAAGCAGTTCTTGGGGGCTGTCTTTCTTGAATGTCTTTACAAGGTGTGATCAAAATGAAAGTGAATGTTGCTACTGAGTGCCACTCAAAGGAGAGACAGGTTCATAAAAACATTACAGTGTGCCCCTCATCCACCATATACTCTGACACTATGTGACTTCTAGCTCTCCGCCAAAATCAAAATGACCATAAAAGGTAAACATTTTGAATTAATTCAGAACACTGAGGCAGCCATGACAGTACAAGTAAAGACACTTACAAAAGAGGACTTCCAGAACTACTTCAGAAAGTGTAAAGAATGATGGGAAAAGTGTTCCAAGCAATGAATATTTGAGGGAAATTAAGAACCATGTGTCCTTTACTGTAATCAATTAAAAAAATTTAACATTCACTGTATTTTTCAATTATACCTCATACACTGCTAAATTTATGAAAATTCAAGATGTTAAAAAAAAAAAGAGCCATTTGAGCACCTAGACTCAAAACAAAACAACTAAGTCATGTGAAAGTGGGAAAGACTGAGCCAGCCTCAATAGTCTCCATAGTAAGATTCCATAAGCTAGTAGGATCCAAAGTGAGATGATGTAAAACAAAAAATTTATTTTCTTTGCTTTTTTAAAATATTGGAAATAGAGATACAAGAAATCTTTAGAGAAATGAGGAAGTAGAGTACCCACATCCCTTCTTAGGGAAAGCTACTTGAAAACAAAAATCTATCCAATAAAAATATAACCAAAATAACTCAGGAATACAGAAGTTAATGTAAAAGGACTGAGAGGAAGCACTGGACAAAGTAACACACAGACACAAATACCTTTGAAAAAAAGTCACTTCCATCCCATATAATGAGACATTAGTGCATCCTTAACAGAGAACTGATCTTAACTTTGTATCCTATCCTCTAATCCCATTGGCACACAGTTAAGTACCCCAAAAATGTTTCTTTTTTTTAAATGAGGATTTGAGATTCCCCCATCCTTCCATCTACTCCACTAGAATACAAACTCTACTACAAGATTCTCTGGATCACTACTATACACCCAGACAGTGCTGGCACACCTAGGTACCCAGTAAATATTTGTATAATAAAAACTTGGATATTCACCATAGAGCAACAAAAGTATAAGGCTATGTTCCTTTTCATATTTATTTGAGAAATTATTTTGTTATTTAGATAATAGGGCCTAATCAAGTCCCGAGAAGAACTATCTATTTGGAGTACTGGAGCCTACAACTCAGGTTATAAGAGAAACTTTATTCTGTCTTGTCCTAAGCAATTTAACCAGATTGGTGATTTATCTTTTTTGTCCCCTCAATTGTCAAAATTGAGGGAACCAAAATTATTTTTAATTTCCCTAGGAAATAGAAACCTCAGTTGTGTAGACAAAATATAAAATAGGACTATGTAAATGACTTGAGAAAAAAAAAGAAATGACTTGAGGAATTACGAGAAGGCCATGACTACACAGCAATAGTTACAGCAAATATTATTTTAAGGCAGACAATAGGTAAGATTTTCTTAGCAGTAAAAATGACACAGACTGAATTTAGAAACTATTTTAGTATAAAAAGATCAGTTCTCAACAAATGAAAATGTAATATCTATTTCTTAACTATGAAAGTAATACTAAATTTCTTTGAAACTGAAAACAAAATGGATACTAGATAAGGGAAGATGAACTTGCTCTATTTTCTTGTTTTTAACCAGCAGTTTTCCGGCTCCAACCTATACTGTTTTGGGCATAATCATTTAGATATATCATTGACATCACGAATCCAATAAATCCAAAACTAAAGCCTTTCTTTTCCCCTCCCCACTGACATACTTAGAAATCAAGACGCCATTAATGACATCTTCCTTTCTCACTGCCCTCACATCTAATATACTCAAGTTTCTATCAACAATAATTATTAAAACATCTATTGTATACCAGATACTCTAGTGTGAAGACAATAAGACAAAAATCCCTATATTTATAAAGTTTATATTTGCCATCACATTCAAATGATTTTCGCTTTAATTTGCATCTCAAATTAATCAATTTCTGACACTATCCACTGTTAGCTTGGAGCTAGCCATCTTGTCAAGCCTAAACAACTATTTGATACATTTTGCCATTTCTACTCTTGAACACATCTTCCAATTCATCTTCTCATGTAATGACCACATAATTTCAAAATACAAATCTTGCATCTCTGCCCTGCCTTAATTTCTTCAAGTTTTCCACTGAATTTAAGGAGAAAAATCAAAACATCAAACATGACAAACAAATGTCAAATGCAGTGCTTGTTACCTTTCTAGCCTAAACTCCTGTCACTCTCCTGTTCACTTACTATGCTTTAGCCATAGTGGCCTTCTTCACTGCCTGACATGCACTCTTTCCCCAAAAAAGAGATGTACTGCAAGTTTCTCTTTCTGGCCTTTCTCTCAGCCAACCTAACTCTTCAGCTCTTTGCTTACAGATTGTTACTTCAATCTGTTACTTACAGACTGTTACTTCCTTACCTCTGCTCCTGTTATGGTTAATACATTGTGTCAACTTGCACAATTTAGAAGTTTAACAGAGAGACTTAGCAGGGAGCCAGTGTTGTTCTTTGTAAATATCCTCATCCTGTGCAAAGGAAGGCAAGGATATTTTGTGAATGTTACACCCACCCTGAAGGTTTTGGGGGGTGTGTGGCCTGTTGTACAATGTAGGGGTAGAGAAGAGGCTTGTTCTCTCTTTTGCTCTGGCTGCTTTTGCTCTGGCTGCTGCCTTGAAGTGCTGTCCCTGTGCTGTGCCACCCTGCCTTGGAGCCAGCTGATTATGGACTGAAATCTCCAGAAACGGTGAGCTAAACAAACCTTTCCTTGCTTCACTTTGGTGTCAGGTGTTTGTCTCAGCAAGGGAGAAAAGTAACCAAAACAGCTCCCCAATTTGAATTAGGACCCTCTTGTTAACTGTTTCCTTTAATTATCCTATTCTCTGTTTTAATACCACTTACTATATAATTTATATCTATTTTGTGTCAATGTTAGTCTGTATCATTGGACAAGTCTGTGAGTACATGGTAATCTAGCACACAGCATAGCTCCTGAAAGAATTCTATAAGTAATTGTTGAAAAAAAATTCGTATTTCAACCAAGGAAAAGAGATAATGATATATTCTAAGCAAAGGAAGAAGCACATGATGATATGTTTGAAGAAAATGCAAGTAACCCAGTATGGCTGAGGTGTTGGGGCTGGGTAGGAGGACAGTAAGGATTCTTGGAAGATAAGCAGCCAGATAAATGCAGGTCTACCGATTATAAAGGAAAATTTAAACTTTGGTCTACAAAAAGAAGCTGAATCCTAAAGGTATTGAGTTGGGGCTTGGGGTAGGGAAATGCCCTTCAAAGAGGTTCATATCTTTCCTCCAAACAACCACTACTAAAGATAGTACAGGAGACTGACATGTTTTAAAACAGCCAATAAAATGATCCAATTTGAATTTTAGAAATATCATCTTGCAAACATCATGGAGAACAGTTGGGTGGATAGGATATGAAAACGATGCGAGGAAAGTCAGTCAGAAAATGTTTTGTAGTACAGATTTTTTTTTAATGATGAAGATCTAAATGAGAGCAATATCGAAGGCAATGAAAAAAAGGGATAACTATCAAAGAGAATATTATAGAAATAAATCTTGAACCTCCAACAGACTTAGAAAATAGAGAAGAGAAAGAAACTTTCAGGATTTGAGCTTAGATGACAAACCATCTGATGCAATTCACGGAGAAGAAAAGTAACAGAATTGAGAGAAAAGCAGTTGCATGTTTGTCAAGGTGCCTAGAGGACACTGGTAGAGATATCTAGTAAAAAAAGAGTTCAAAAGACAGATGTAATCTGGAAATTCAGATGTGAGTGACATCAGCATGGTAGCAGAATCTAATAAAAGTAGATTTTTTACTAGCACATATACTAACATTTGTAATACATGGAAGTTAGATTGAGTCAGAAACACTTGCAAAATTATGACTTTATTCATTACTGATTTCTATAAAATCACAAAAATTCATAAACAAAGAATAACAAGTTCATTTTAAAGCTTATGATATACATCTATACTTTCTATTTCCTAACATTCTCACAATGTATGAGTTTAGACTTTATGTCATAATTGCATAACAAAAAATATTTTAAAATGTGTAGTTATGACTTTTCTTACAACGCTAGAAAACTGAGAGAAGGAGGAATCTACCTATTTAAAAGTATTATCATCTTGTAAATTACTCTAAAAGTCTTTCTTCTTAAATATAAATGTGATCTCTTTTATAAGATTTTTACTTAAACACCATCACTTACATTCTAGTTCTTTTTGTTGTTGTTATATTCCAGGTCTTACAGTAAACATTAGTAAGAAGCTTAATCTGATCAAGGGAACTAACCGCCCCCCCAAAAAAACACCTACATAAATACTTAAATGGTGAAAAGTTGAATGCTTTCCCCCCAGGATCAGTTAAAGGACAGGGATGTCTCCTCTCACCACCTGCATTCAACACTGTACTAACTTACATAGTAAAGCAAGAAAAATAAGTAAAGGTATTCAAACTGGAAAGAAAGAAATTCAATAGTCTCTGTTCACCAGCTAGGTG
>RJWT010046615.1:0-11418 GCA_004365215.1 Cuniculus paca | reverse complement strand
TTTATTCTGGCAAATAAAAATTTTTTGCATGAATAATTCCAGATTATAATAATGCAATCAAGGTTTGAAATTACCCAAAACTAACCCTCTGTTGCTCCAGTTGGGTCTATTTTTAGTTTACCCTTATTTATACCATGTCTGGATCCCAACTTTTGTTTTCATTTGTTATTTTTTTCTGTATTTTTATTATAGACTTTAGAAAATGTGATAATTGAGTTAATTACAGACCCTAATGCTTTAATTGCAATCTTCACATTGAAGTTATTATTTTTTATTTTTATTTTAAAGAGAATAAAACAAAACAAAACAGTAGAACAGAACAAAGCAGATCAGAACAGAACAATGCAAGCAATATAGGACTTCAAAACAAGATGGCCAGAAATTAAGAATGGCTACCATAGTGACTCTTGCTTTCTTTGAAATAGTTGTTCATACCTTCACACACTATAAATTCAAACAAAACAAAATAGTATAAAACTAATCAAAACAAAAGAATGAGAGCATTACAGGCTTTCAAACCAGACAATAAGAAATCAACAATGGCTACCATAATATCTCTTGTTTTCTTCAAAATAGCTGTCCATACCTTCTCACATATTGCAATCAAATAATAGAGAACCAACTAAAACCAATCAAATCAAAGAATAAAAGCATTATTGGACTTTAAAACATGATGATACAAAATCAGCAATAGCTACCATAATGTCTTATTTTTTTTTAAGTAACTGTTCATATCATCACTCTTAATAAAATCTGTTCTTGTAAACTCTTTAGGAGTAGTTCTGGCCATGTATAAGCCTAAACATGTACATCTGTCCTTTCTATGTTAGAGGGAATAACAAAACAAAACACAAGAAAAATAAGAAACAAAAAAGACAAATAATAATAACAGGATCCCAACTTTTTATAGTTTCAATACAATAATTTTCTATTTGCTGAAGTCTCTGTCTTTTGAAGGTTTTTAAACTCCAATTGCTAGCTTTAGAAGCCCATGATTCTGTTGAAATCTCTGTTCAGCTCACTATAAGAAAGAAGCAAATCCCCCCAGAGAAAAATCAGTCCCAAAGGCAAATTTCTCCACAGAAAATCTGTCCCCAAAGCAAAACTCATTGTTTTGAGCTCTTTTTACCATATCCTTGTCCTGAAGCATCTCAATACATTTTTTTAATAGATTTACAAGGACTTTAAGCACATTATTTAAAATATTTGTTTAGGATTATAGGTGTCTTGGGTGAGAATGTAGAGCTAAAGCATCCCATGTGTCATTACCAAAAATAGAAGTCTTCCCACTGAATCCTTTTAAGCTCAAATCTCTATCAACTTCTTTTAGATACTATGTATCTTTTCAAAAAGTTTATATTTACAGTCCCCGTTTCTTCACTGCATACTCACATGTCTATCTATTATAAGTTGACTGTCACCCCAATAATCTACAGAGAAAGATAAAGCTAAAGTCATCAAGAACTCTGGCTAAATTAGCATCATGCTTCTCATCGATCTTAGTCTTTGACTTCTCAGCAACAGTTGGCACTGTTGAATTTGCCTCCTTTCTTTACTGAAGTATTCTCTCTCCCTGTTTCTTTATTATAATCTGCTTTTGCTGGTTCTTCTTCTGTCAAGGAAATTAATGTTTTATTACTCAAAAGTTGAAATACAGCCCTATCTTTTTCACACTCTGTGCTCTCTTAGGTGATCCCATTCATCCAAGAGAAATAACATCTTTTTGCAAATAACTCATATATTTTATGTCTAAGTCAGACCTGTACTCTGTCTTCCATATCCATAAATCCAAAGAGCTACTTGAAACTTCCTCCTGAGTATCATAAAGGTACTTGAAAATGAAAGAGTCCAAAGAGAGAAGTTATAATTATCTACCATTAAAAAAGGGGGGAGGGCTGAATGGTTATGATAAAATAGACAAATAGTAACAAATGCTGGCAAGGATGTAAAGAAAGGGGAACTCATACTGTTTATATGAAGGTAAACATTTACTGGAAAACAGTATGGAGGTTCACAAAACAAAACAAAATTCTGAGCTTCTTTTCCATATCATAGCCCTTGAAGTATCTCAGTAAATTTTTAATAGGTTTACAAAGCTTATACATTTATTGTCTATAAATAGTATATAAATATGGGTCAGTGATGGCAAACCTTTTAGAGACCAAGTGCCAAACCGCAAACCAAAACTCACTTATTTATCACAAAGTGCCAACACTGCAATTAAACCCAAATGCCACGGTTTTAGTTTACAGAAGAACAACTCATATATTAACATCTTTTGTATTAAAAGGAAAATACAATAACAAGCATTATTGTTGGTATAAGTAGTATATATATATAGCCTGTGAATAATATATATATATATATATATATATATATATATATGGCTATAAAAAAGAATGAACCTAAATAATGTTATGTTCAGTGAAATAAGTCCCAGAAAGACATTAAAAATTCTCACCCATATGCAGCAGCTAAAGAAGTTGATGTAACAGAAGAGAGTAGAATAACAGAGGGAGGGAAAAGGCTACGGGAAGCCTGAATAATGAACATCAAAATAGGAAATATAAGTTCTAGTGTTCTAAAGCACAACTGGGTAGAAATAGTATACAACGACTTGTTATATATTTTATAAAGAATCAGAGAAAGGAATGTATAGGTTTCAAACACAAAAAAATGGTAAATGTTTAAGGATATGGAAATTCTAATTACCTTGAAATTACCATTAAACACTGTATACATGTATTGAAAAAACACACTGTGTCATTCATATATATATATATATATATATCACTTAAAAGTAAATTTAAAAAGTAGGAGGGCTGGAGATTTAGCTCAGTGGGGTAAGTGCCTGGCAAGTGTGAGGTCATGTGTTTGATCCTTGGTACAAAAAAAAAAAAAGTAGGGCAAGAAGGTTGTGTCAGCAAAATATCAAGGTAGGATATCTTATCTCTTATTCCCTGTGAAATTATTAGACATAGATCAGCACATGAAAATAGACTTGGGAGAGTTCAGGAAGGAAGTTAAGAAGCTGCAACACAAAGATGTAAGAAAGATGGCAGAACAGGAGTTTCTAGACTTCACTACTTTGCTCCACAGAAAGTCTTACAGCTATTTACAGACAAGAACATTTTTGTGAAGACCTCAAAATTTAGGAATAAAACAAAGATATCTACAAACGCCACCAAGGCAATTAAAAATCACATTAAAAGAGTGAGAAAGACAGTCTTGCTGAGACTTGTCACCTTTCCCTGCTCCAACTCAGTGCAGTGCCACAAAAAGGGCAGTCCCTGAGCTCATGGCTTCCACACTAGGAATAGAGAAGCAGAGGTAGATGTAGAGGTTCTCTAGTATGCTAAGATGCTTCCCAGTAAGTCACTTTAGTCTAACCTCAGTGAGAATACTGGAGAAAATTGCAGGGTTAGATCATCCAGGGTTAGGTAGAAACAAAGAAGGGAGACTGAGCACACAGTGAACAACACTTGAAACTTTGGTAGTAGCTCTCTTTTCCTGCCAGGAATGACTAGCCAATAGCCCTTCAGTAAAGCTAAGCTGACTGTGACCAGAAGCATGCTGAAAGTTCAATCTGGCTTGAGTTCTGAGACATCCAACCTCCATGCCCAGCCTCAATATGCATCTCATGGGTCCACTGAAGTAGGGAACCACCAGTATTGTGCATTCCAGCAGAACTCAAGGGAAGTCTTCTCAACCCAGGAGTACAAATACTACAACTTTCCAGTTGCAGGCTTAGCCCAGTGATGATCCAGGGCAGGGAGGCAAGCCTCACAGGCTAGGCCAAATAGTGATGGTCTGTTCCTGGTGAAGAACATTTATAAAGTTGGAAGATTTGGCTATCTCTCAGATGTGCAGATACTAACAGAAGGGTGTACAAATTACAACGAAGCAGGGAATCATGCCATCACTAAAAGAAGCCAATAAAGCTCCAATAATGGACTCTAAAGAAATATAGATCTATGGAGTAATCAGCAAAAAATTAGAATAAGCCTTTTAAAGAAAGTCAGTGACTAGAAAAATATATAAATTCAAAAAATCATAATTTAAAAAATAACACAAAAACGAGAAGTTTGACAAAGAAATGAAAACGTTTAAAAATTAAAATCCTAGCTGCTAGAGAGTACAGTGGCTTCTCTTAAAATTTCAATGAAAAGCTTCATCAATGTCTATCAGAAAGAAAAGAGAATACATGAGCTCAAAGACAGAATATTTGAAAATATTTATTCAGAGAGAAAAGACAAAGAATAAAGAAAAAGGCCTCAGTCAATTTGCATTGCAATAACAAGATAATTGAGGCTAAGTTATAAAGAAGAGAGATTTATTCATTTCACAGTCCTGGAAGAAGGAATATTTAAAGCTGGACTGGTAAGATTGTCATCCTGCATCATAAGGGAGCAAATGGAATTACAGGGTGGCAGTGCATGCACAAGCAGTAAGAGGCCAAAATATCAAGTGTTACCTTGCTTTTACTAACTTCTTCTTGTGTAAGTAATTCAGTCCCATTAGTGTGGGAGGCCTAATCCAGTTTCAAGAAACCTACCCAATTCAGACATTAATCCAATCAAGAGGAAAGTACCCCGCTGACCAGATAACCTCCAAAAGATACCACCACCTAGCACTGCAACGTTGAGAAATTAAATTTCAACATGGGTTTTGGCAAGGATAAGATACACCAAATCACAGCAGAAACCTCAGGAATTACATGAAATCACCAAGAGAACACAGAATATGTGTCCCAAAAGGTCAAGACAATGAGAAGAGGGAGAAAAACATATCAACAGAAATGATGACTAGAAACTCCCCAAATTTGGTGAAAGATAACAACATCTAGACACAGTGAATACAGAGGTCTCCAGTGATATTTAATCCAAAGACCAGTTTACCCTGACATATAATAATCAAACTATAAAAAATCAAAGGCAAAGCAAAAGTTCTGATTGCAGCAAGAGACAAAAAACACATGTGGGAGAATTTCATTGAGGTTATTAGCGGATTTCTCAGGAAAAATTCTGCAGGCCAAGAGAGAATAGGAAAATAAAAATGCTGAATGAAAAACCTGCCACCCAAGAATCCATTACCCAGCAAAGCTATCATTCAGAAATGAGGGAGAAGTAATAACTTTCCCAAAGAAAATCTAAAGGAGCACACAGCCATGAAGACTCCTTTGATAAAGGGAGATTTGTAATCTGAAATGAAAGTTGCTCATTAATAATGTAAAACATAGGAAAACATGAAATTCATAGGTATAAGTAATACAGAGTCATAGTCATAACACTCTAGGAATGAAATGGTAGTGTAGATACCAATTTAATTCTAGTTTAAGGATTAAAAGACAAAATTTTTAAAAAGTAACTACAACTAAAATAAATTTTAATGACCACAATTATAAAATGATGTAAAATTTGACCTTGAAAACATAAATGTAGAGAAAAAGAATGAGTTGTATGCAATGCAAGCCTAGTTATTATCAGCTTGAAATAACCTGTTGTAGTATAAGATGCTTTATGTAAGCTCCACGGTAACCATAATGCAAAAACTTACAGCACATGCAGAAAACATAAATAGAAAAAGAGTAAAAGGATATCACTACAGAAAATCACGAAACTACAAAAGAACATTGCCAAGAGGGAAGAATAAAACATGTTTTAAAAACCATTAGAAAAGAAATTGCAAAATGCCAGTAGCAAGTACCTACATATAAGTCATTAATTTGAAGTAAATAGACAAAATTTTCCAATCAAAAGACAGAATAGATGAATAAATTAAAAGTCTATCTTTGGTCTCTTTCAATTGGTTATGCTAACTTCTGATTGACTTTTTAATTTCCTGAATATCTCTTTGAATGTTTCATGCATCGTAATTCCTTCCTATATTGTTCATTCAAGTTTTCCATCATTTTCCTATGCTCCTTTTTTTTATCTATGTCTCTTTAGATATGTGCAGCAGTTCTTTCATTATGTCTGTGATTTCTTCTTTTACCTGGGATATTATTTCTGATCTGATTACTTTTGCAGTCTCATGAAGTTGTTTCTTTACTTCAGTTGCTATCCTCTCAGAGATTGCAGGTGTATGATTTTCATTTTCTTCCATGTCCATACCTCCCAGAGTTGTTCTGTGTGGGCTGGAGGTCTGAGATAGCTTTTTGCTCCTTCATCTTGACATTTTCTTGGGTTCCTCTCAACAAGCTGGTTGTAGGGTTCTAGGCACTTCTCACACTGGCTGCCCCTCTGCAGTGTGGGGGAATGGGCCAGGCACCTGGGTTTCTCTGAACCCAGGTTCCCAGGGAGGAAGCAGGGCACGGGGCAGACTTCTCAAGACCCGTGCAGCTACACTGAGTCTTCCCTGATGGACAGGGGTGCGTGGTGGTGGGCTGCTGCTTCTCTCAGCCTGCATTCTACACCAGGACTCCCCTGATGGTGGCAGGCACACAGGACTGTGTTTGTCTGATTCTCCTGGTGGGCGCTGGCTGCCTGAAGGAAACAAGGGCCTCCAGCAGTGGCCTGCAGGTGCACAGGGCATATCTGATTGCTTCTCCCTGCCTGGACTGGTTACCTAAGGAAGGCAAGCTTTCCAGCGGCAGCAGTGGGTGTGCAGGGTCCGATCTGGCTGCGGCTCTCTGCCCCAGCTGGCTGCCCACAGGAAGCAAGCTTTCTGATGGCTGTGGTGGGCATGCATGGCTAGTCTGGTTTCTTGAATTTGTAAAAGCAGTTAGTTTTTTTCCAGTCAGTTGATGGGAGGCTAGGAACAGAGAATTTTCCTTTGCTCATCATTACCTATCTTCACTGAATCAGCCACAACGTAGTTACTGAAATGCTAGAAACCATTAACTTGTGCAGTTTCCAAGTCAGTAAGTAAACGAGAGACTGATAATAAATGCATCTTTCTGCTTCTAGGAAGGTAGTTTATAATAACTAACTTACTTATTTGGATAAGAAATCTCATTGCTTCAATAAAGCAGATATTTACATTAGACACATTTCTTCATAAATAACCTAGGTAAAATTGTGGTATCTGGGCTGGGGATTTAGTTCAGCATCTTAAGCGCCTGCCTGGCAAGCGTGAGGTCATGAGTTCGATCCCTGGTACCGAAAACAAACAATAAAAACAAAGAATAGTGGTATCTTCTGTTTTTCAACAAAGTTGAAAAGTGTTAATATGTAAATTTAGTAACTGCTTTTGGAAGATACCTGAATAAGCAAAATGACTGGCAATTCATCTGTATAAATACCTACTTAATTTATAATGATTCTAATTAGTGTGATATTAGCTAGAACACTACTGTCTTCACTTTAATAAAGTGGGGTGAGACACTTTTATGTAAAGGAGATTCTAGTACCTCCATTTTTTAGAAATTTTCATTTTGTGTTGATTGCAAATGAATAAAGGTGTTTAGATAGACACACACATAAGTAAATTCACATTAAAAATGTAAGTTAAGAAGAGATATTAACTCATGCATTAAGTATTAGTTGGTTCATTCTTTCCTTGAAACATGAGTTTTAAAAAATCATCAGGAACTTTAAAAGTAATTGCATAAATGACGGGATATAAAAAAGAAGGTAAATCTTATCCAAGCACGGGCCACAGAAATCGGAGTGTCTTGAGTGTCACAGGTGGAAGGTGAAATTGAAGTTCAAGAATATTATCAACCAGTGTTTTGTTTCTGGTATATTGATAGTCCATTTCACAGAAGTGATATTCAAAATACAATGGAGAGGTTTTAGTCCCAACCATTACTTTGAACTTGTGAACACTAAATTTCGTTCTTATAATGCCAACTGCTTTCAAAGGCAGGTCCATATTTTTCCACCAAGACTGATTTTATAGTTTTCACAATATATCTCTTACAGCATGTTAACTAAGGAGAAGTTTATTGGGTTGCAGTCCATATTCACGGAGAATTAAAGAGGCAGGCTTAACTTTTACCAGTACAAGACATCTTGGAGATTGACAGAGCATAACTTGCTAAGTGAGCTTTCCAGTGGAAACAGCAGTAAATTCAGTGACAATTTGGCAGATAATTTTAAAAGTTTTTGAGTTTGTTGTTTTTATCATCTCCACAGAAAGTTTTTTATTAGCTCAGGGATGACAGATGAAGTACTACAGTACTTCCTAGAATATGCCCTCAAAACTTGCTATTTCAGTAGGGTGCGGGGCAATTTATACACAGATGGGGAGAAAGGGAATGTTACAGTACATGCTTAGCAGTCCATGCCTAGTGTTCTATCCATTAGCCACTACCTATCTAGCCAGGTGCTCACTGCTACCAGTTGGCTTGACAGGCAGCTGGTTAGATGGAATGTGGGATATTGCTTGATCAGGCTCAGGCTGACAGACATGCCTTGCTTGGTGCCACTTGGCTCCTGCATGAGGTATGAAGCATGTATTGAAAGAACAAAGGGGAAAAATCATAAAATTATCTCCCCAGATGCAGAAAATACATTTAATAAGAATCAACTTTAATTTATTGTGATAAAATGCTGACAATATGGAAATAGAAAAACTCTTTCCTCTAATATTGTACCCACAAGTGACCTCCTACAGACCTTACACTAAGTGGTAAAAGGCTTCTTTTTGAAATCACTTCAGGACCAAAATGAATGTATTCTGTATCACTATGTTCTATTCAACATTTTTATTGAAGAGCCTAGCCAGAGAGTGCAATAAAAAAAAACTTATAAAAAGAATAACTAAATCCCTTATTATACATAGAAAATCCAAAATGATAGGTAAGTTATGAAGATGAATAAGTGAATTTTGCAAAAACTGCCAATAAAAAATCAATATAAAAATTAACTATATATTGAAGATACCAGCAATACTTAATTAGGAAATAAATGCAAAGTGTTCAATTTTCAGAATCACCAACTTCTAGAAATATAGCTAACACACATTGATGAACTCTCAGAAAACTAGAAATATTAATAGAAATGAAAGAAGGTCTCAATAAATGGAGGGATTTGTCATATTCCTGAGTTAGAATACTCAACAGTGTCAGAATTAAAACCCAAACAGTATGCCAGTTATATGTGTGTATGTGTGTAAACTGATTTTAAAAAGCATATGGGAATGCAAAGGTCCATGCATGATCAACACGACCTTCAAGAACAGTAATGTAGAAAATGTAATTCTATAAGATATGAAGATTTACTATATAGCTGAAGTACCAAGGAAATATAATATTAGAGCAAGGACTGACATACACCACTGAACAGATAAAACACAGAAAATATGCATATGTAGTCATTTGATTTATAGTAAAGGCAGTACTATATAGTGGCAAGGAAAAGATGATATTTTCAATAATTGGTGCTTTTACTAATGTGGAAAGGTATGCTAGATGGTTACCTCACCCCATGTGCAGAAAAGTAGTTTTAGATGGTTTGGTAGTCCTAAATTGGGGAGGAACAGTGAAAAACTACAAGAAGTTATCTTAAAGGGAATATATTCATGTCTTTGGAGTATACTGTGACTTATCTTGTGGGTAAACTGAATAGAATAACTGGTTCACATTCTCTATACTTTTTATTTTAAAATTACTTTCCCGTATTTGTTTTTGTTTGTTGAAAAGTTACATATTCTATTTTAATAATTTTAGGAGTCTTTTGATGGAGTTTTGAGGTCTCATACGTAAAGCATCATGTCATCCACAGATAATGATAATTTAACTTTTTTCTTATCCATATTCCTTTTATTTCTTTCTCTTGTCTAGTTGCTGACTAATGTTTCCAGAACTATATTGAACAGGACTGGTGATAATGGGCATCCTTCTCTTGTTCCTGATTTTATATTTATTTATTTAGGTACTGGAAATCGAACTGAGGACCTTGCACTTGCTGGGCAAGTGCTTATGCCACTGAGCTATATCCCCAGCCCTTGTTCTTGATTTTAGAGTAATAGCTTTCAATTTTTTCTCATTTATTATAATGTTGGCAGTTGGTTTGTCATTGATGGCTTTTATCAGATTGAAATAAAGACTTTCTATTGCAATCTTCTTTAGAATTTTTATCATGAATGCGTGTTGGACTTTGTCAAATGCTTTTTCTGCATCTACTGAGATGATCATGTGGTTTTGTCCTTGGTTCTGTTAATGTGGTGTTTTATATTTATTGATTTGTATGTGTTGAATCATCCCTGCATCTCTGGGATGAATCTTACTTGGTCATGGTGTATAATCTTTTTGATGATGTGCTTTATTCTGTTTCACAGTATCTTAATGAATATTTTCCCACCTATGTTTATTAAGGAGACTGGCCTGTAGTTCTCTGTTTTGGTTGGATTCCTTTCTGGTTTTGGTATCAGGTTAATGCTTGTTTCCTGGAATGAGTTTGGGGGTATTGCTTCCCTTTCAATTTCATTACAGATTTTGAGTAGTAATGGCATTAAATGTTTTGTAAAATTCTTATAGAATTCAGATAAGTCCTGCAGGACCTGGGCTTTATCTTTGTTGGTACTTTTAAAATTACTTTTTAAATTTCACTGACTCATATGGGATTATTTAGAATTATTATATTTTCTTGATTCAGCTTTGGTAATTCATATAAATCTAGGAATCTATTCATTTCTTCTGATTTTTCCATCTTAATACACTACAGGTACTCAAAGTTAGGTAATAATGATTTTCTGGATTTCTGCAGGATTTGTTTTGATTTCACCGTGTTCATTCCTAGTTGCATGGATTTTCATCTTTTGTTTCCTTATTTTGGTAACGTTGCTTAGGTTTTTTTTTTTTTAATGTGCTTTGGGTTTAATTTGCTTTTTTTCCCTAGAAGCTTGAGCTTCAACATTACGTTATTTATTTGAGCTCACTCTATCTGATGGGGAATTCACTGTTATAAATTTCCCTCATGGGACTGCTTTCATTTGTTGTGTAAGTTCTGGTATGTTATGCTGGTATTATCATTTAATAGTAGGAACTGTCTAATTTCTTCTTTCATTTCATCTGTGACCCATTGGTTGTTCAAAATTGCTTATGGCAGGCAACTTTATTACTAGTATCCAGACCTCTTTAGGTAATGATTATTTTTCAGAGATGGCTTCTAGGTGTAACTGGATTTTGGTCTTTGGTACTAGCCCAGGATCCTACCTCTTTTCTTTACTAGAGCCTGTTTGGCCTAGCACCCAGTTCTTTGTTACTGGACTGTAATTTTGTTTATGATCCTCAGACAATCTAGACATTGGCATATGAGAAAGATCAAATTATCACAACTGTGTCACCTAAGCTAAAGTAGCACAATTGTCAATAATAATAGCATCAAACACAAGCTGGATAGTGACAAACTATTATAACTAGTACTTTGGCACCTTTAAACATAAGTACAAGATTTATAGTTATATAACAAAATCTAAGGTAAATATCCAGTCATAATAGGGCAATTTTATCCCCTTTCACCATAGAGCAGT
>RJWT010046614.1:0-11428 GCA_004365215.1 Cuniculus paca | reverse complement strand
TATTTTCCTTTTGTCTGTTCCATGCTTTTTCCCTTCGTTTAATTGCTTGCCCTGTTTTGTGGTTTCTTTCTCTTGTTCTTGGAATTGTGGTCATTTTTATCTCTATCTGGAATATCTTTTAGTGCTCTTTCTAGAGTTGGTTTGGTGGATATCAATTTCTTCAGTTTTTCTTTGTCATGGAAGTATCTCATTTCTCCATTAGTATTGTGAGTTATTTTTGCCGGGTACATCAATCTGGATTGAAAGTTGTGTTCTTTCAAGGATTCAAACACTTAACTGCAAGTTCTTCTTGACTTGAGGGTTTGTATTGAGAAGTCAGCCACTATTCTAATGTGCTTTACTTGTAGGTGATCTGTTTGTTTTCTCTAACAGGTTTTAATATTCTGTTTTTGTGTTGAATTTCTGGGATCTTGATTATTTTATTTCTGGGTGTAGATTTATTTTGGTTATGGCTGTTTGAAATTCTATATGCCTCACTTATCTGATTTCCTGACTCTGTTCTGATGCTTGTGCAGTCTTCTGCTATTCCTTCTTCAAATAGTTTTTTTATGTTATTTGTGTTGAGTCCTGCATTTTCATTGACATGTATCAGTCTCATATTGATTTTATTTGCATCATCTTGGAGCTGTTGAATTTTGTTTCATGATCCCTTGTTATTTTTAACAGTTCTTTCCTTTCATGATTACTTTCTATCATCCTGTTGTCAAGATCTAAAAGTCTATCTTCAGTTTTGTTCAAGTGGTTTTTCCAGCTTTCAATGGAATTTTAAATTTCCTGGAAATCTCTGAATTTGCTTCATGCATTCTCTTTCTTTCCTGTATTGTTCATTCAAGGTTTCCATCATTTTCCCCTGCTCCTGTACTTTTTTTTAATCTGTCTTCTCTAGCTATGCTAAGCAATTCTTTCATTAAGGTTGTCTTTTCTTTTTTTTACTTGAGAGATTATTTGTGATCTGATTTCCTCTATATCCTTATTTTTATGTTTCGTTACTTCACTTGTATCTTTTCAGAAATTTCAGGTGTGTGACTTCCAGTGTCTTCTATTATTTTTAAATTTTATATTAAAGATAATAATCCCCAACAAAACCAAATAGAATAAATCCAATCAAAACAAAGCAGTGAAATTGGTACAGAGTTTCAAAGTAGGACAATAGAAAAACAATAATGGCTACCATGGTATATCTTGTTACCTTCACAATAGTTGTCCATTCCATCAGATAAAGCAAAATCAAGCCAAAACAAAACTGAATAAAACCAATCAAAATGGAATATTGAATAAATCAAAACAATTGGGACAAAACAAAACAGTGAGGATGATATTGGATTTCAAAAACAAGATAGAAGAAGATCCCCCATATTTGCTATGTTGCATGCTGTTATCCTCCCTACAGATGCTCAGACTACCAGCCCCAGCCTGCAAAGTCAACCTAATAATACAAGCACTCAGCTTCCCCCCTGTACCACAGTTGCTACCCACTCAGCCTGTCTTCCAAACCAGCCAGCCACCCACCATGGGGAGGAGTTGGTGATTCTCAGCCCATGTAATGGTAAACTCATGGGAGATGCTATCTGATTTTTCTCTTCCTGGACCCCACATGGCTTGAATGGCTTGCCCAAAAGGCTGGTTAGTTGGCTTGTTGGCTGTTTCGTCCCAGTCCCAGCATGGCTGATTCTCGGGAGGTGCTATCTGACTTTTGTCTTCCTGGGACCTGCTTTGCTTTTTTGTTTTGTCATTTTTACCTCTTGGTTAATATTTTGATCTTTTATATTCTGCTGGTCTCGACTGTCCATCATGTATGTCTGAGGGTCCTACTCTGTGGCTGATATTCAACCAGTTGCTGGGTCCCACAGTGTCGGGGAGGGGCCAGTCAACTGAGTTCCTCCTGTGGGGCCAGTTGGGTGAGTCCTATACTCTTCCTAGGCTGACTACCCTAGGAGTATTGATGTGAGCCAACCCTTAGCTCATATTGTCACTGTGGCTTCACACTTTTCCAGGCCACCAGTCCCACCTGTCCATGGTGTGTCTCCCAGTTGGAGCCCTGTGTCATTGGTGATCTTGCAGGCCCAGTTAGGTTCCTCTGGGTGGGGGAATGCCTCAATGGTGCTCTCACCAGCCCACTCAGTGTTCTCTATATCGATGAAGGGCTTTCCCAAGATCTTAAAGGCCCGCCAAGGTACTCTGGAAGGCGAGAGGGGTTGCCGAGGCTACTGCCAACACACTGAGGTCCTCAGCATGGGAGGGGACTCACCCATGCTCTTACCTGCCTGCTGAGGTCCTCTGGCTGTTAGATGGGGTTGCTGAGGCTCCCTTAATCCCACTGAGGTACTGCAGGTAAGACAAGGGTTCAACAGTGCTCCTACAGGCTTTTGAACTACTTCATTCACTGAGGAGGGCTTGCCAGTGCTCCCTTCATCTGCTGAGGTTGTCTGTGTGGAAGGGAGGGGGAGCCAATACTCTCACTGGCTGCTGAGGTCATCCAGGTGAGGGGAGGGGTGGCTGACACTCCTGTCAGCTTCTCAGGTCTTCCAGGTGAGCTTGTCTTTTCTTAATATAGCTTTAAAAATTGTCGATATGCATTTGTGATACACCATGACCACATTCAGTTTGACTTATTGATACATGTAAATAACTCATGTCTATCATTTTTACTCTCCCTGCCAACATTCACCCTTCGCTTTCCCTTCTTTCCCAGATCACTTTCCCATTTCTGTTTTTTTTTAAAAAAACTTAATTTAATTTTTTGAGACAGGGTCTCATCATGTAGTTCAGGTTGGCATTGAATGTACTATGTTGCCTAAGCTGGCCTCAAACTAACAGTGATCCTCCTGTCTCAGCTGTCTCCTGACATTACAAGCATTCCTACTCCCAATTCTGTCCCTTAACATTTATCTTGTTTTGTTCTTTAAATTATATCATGGTGTTTTATAATGATACATGCATGCCTGTGTTAATATCAGCATAACTACCATAGCTAAATCACTGGAGCAGCCCATATGTCCAACAACAGATGAATAGGTTAAGAAAATGTGGTGTATATACAAAATGGAGTACCACTCAGCCATAAAAGGGATAAATTTGAATCATTTGTAGGAAAATGGATGGATCTTGGAACCATAATATTAAGTGAGTAATGGAAGGTAATATACCACATGGTTTCTCTAATATGAGACCCAAATTATAAATAATTTTTAAAATCTTTATCATTTAGAGACATATAAAATGTTTATGGATTAAATGATACAATAGCTTAGGTTTTCTTTATTCTGGTGATTGGAGGTTAGGTGATGGAGTTTTAGATAAAACTAGACTGATATGAATTAAAACTATATAATGGACATGTGTACTAACATATACTGTGTAGTTTTATATATATTTGAAATTTTTATAATAAAAATTAAAAGTACAAAAAGAGTGTTTCACCTTATTTACACCATCCTGTGCTTATGAGAGCTTCTTGAGTTACAGTCCCACTGGTACCTTGATCTTGGTTTTGTTTAGAGAGTGGACATAAGAACTCAATTCTTACAGAACATAAATCTTCATTGCAAGCAGATAAATTGGACACATGACTATCATAAGTTTGATTAGTGTGAATCAATTTCTTCTCAGTTTTCTAGAACTTGAAACTACAATATGCTGTATGTTGTGTATTTACCACAGTGATTCCATCCTTTGAAGTCCCACTAAAAGTCTTCATCTGGTATCTTCACCATATAGAGTCTTGTTTTCAGTAGGGATATTATGGATCATCTAATTCAGAGTTTCTTGAATGTACTTCCACAACATCACATAGAAGGCTTATCAGAAGTAAAGATGCCACATCTCTGCCATTGAAATTTCTGCAGTGTGGCTCAGGAGTTTCTGCTTTCTAATAAATTCCTTAGGGAATTCTAATAAGATGATCATGTACAGAAATTTAGAAATCATCAACAATTTTCTAGCCTTTCATCTATTTCCAAAATATTTTCTACAATTATTTGACTTGTGATTATTCAGCCCTTGTTTGAATGGCTTTGCAAGTATCCCATTCTATCACTTAGGCAGTTTACTGTTCTAGAAAATTCTTTCTTAGGAAATGATGACCTTTGCACTATCTAACACTCATCCATTTTGGTACATGTCTTGACTCTAGAAATGGCAGGTAGATTGTGTTGAGGTATCTCTTAATTTATTGAAAAACAAAAACATAAATACAAGTGTCTTAGTTATTTTTCTCATTGCTGAGACAAAATACCTATAGTTAAAGGAGGAAAGATTTACTTTAGCTCACAGCTTGTAGAGGTCTCAGTGCATACGCAGCTGGCTGCAAGGCAGGGAAGCATGGTATAGAGGCATGACAGAGATAAATGTTCATGGCATGTCAGGCAGAAAGCAGTGAAAATTCCTTTTTCATTCTGTTTTTATTCCAGCCAGGCTTCAAGCTTATTAGTTGGTGCCAGAAACACCCTGGGTAGGTCTTTTCTCTTCAGTAAGCCCACTGTCCATATTTAGGTTACACTAAAGCAATCAGTGGATTAAATAAGTGTTACACACCCATGATGCTTTTGGAAGGACATCTAGATACATGTTACAATAGTCTGTCCCTGGTCCCCAAAAGATTCATGCACATCCTTTTATGCAGAATGCATTTAGTTCATCTCTAAGAGTTGTCAAATTCCTAATAATTTCAACCATTGCTACACAGTCCAAGTCCAAATACTCCTCTGAGGTTTAAGGCAAACTCATAGTTGCAAACTCCATAAAGCTGAAAAGACAGTTAAAAACTTCCAGCACACAATGACACAAGATAAATATTCCATTCCAAAAGGTACAAATAAGGAAATAGAAAGGAATGGGACCAAAGCAAGACCAAAATACAGCAGGTAAAGTATTAAACCTGTAGACTCATGTACAGCACCCAGGACAATCTGTGGCTAGTTGTGACCTCTAAAAGGCATGGGTGTCCCCACCATTATGGCATTGCAGAGATTATAGACTTCATGACCTGTCTCTTGGGCCAGCTTTTCTCACTCCTTGTGATTCTTTTCAGAAAATCCACATTCCTGGCTTCTTCAAACTTCTGGTGTCTCCACTGCACTTTTGGTTTCCCACTGATAGCTTCACACACTTCCCTCTCAGGGTTATTACTTTGTGCAAAAAACATTCAGTCCATTGGCAAGAGTTCTCAAAGTCCTAACACTTTCAGCATTGCTGAAAAGTCCACATACAAAGTCTCCTCTAAGATTTAAGGCAAACTCTTAGCTACAAGCCCCTGTACAAATGAAAACAAAGTGAAACACAACATTCAGTGGCACAATATAAATATTTTCATTCCAAATGTTACAAACAGGTGGATGCAAAGAATGGGGACCAAGGCAACTCCAAAATCCAGCAGGGCAAACATTAAGTCCTGTAGTTCTATGTCCAGTGACAAAAGCAATCTATGGCAAATTGTGAGCTCCACTTGCATGATTCTACCCCTATGGCATTTCTGGTGGTTGAAGCTCCCACAGCTTCTCTTGGGTGGCCTTTGCTCCCTCCTTGCAGGTTTCTTTAGATGATCCACATTCTTGGCTTTTCCAAACTTCTGGGGTCTCCACTTCACCTTTAGCTTCACCCTTGCAGCTTCACACAGTGCCCTCTAAGGGGCAAACTGCCAGGCCTCTCAGGCCGTACAAAAATTGGAGTAGAAATTATCTTAACCCTGCAACTCTCACATTCTGTATGCACCTAAACCTACTGCTTATTGGATGTTACCAAGGCCTGCTGCCACTGGGAGTAGCAGGCAGGCTTTCCTATCTCTTGGTAGTAGGGATCAAGTACCTGAATCATTGGGAACTCTTAATCCAATTCTGAGGAACAAATTTTCTATGCTACCACTATTCTGGAACATGGTGCAGCTGCTGCCATTATGGAACATGGTACTCTGTGGTTCTCTCCTCAAAGCAGTTTTTCACTTTTTCAGTTTTGAGACTGCAAAATATGGAGACTTGCTGCTTCTTGTGATGCCCTTGAGCCATTTTTAAAATATTCTCCTGTTCCTTCTCAGCAGGTGAGATCTCTGCAGCTCTATCTTTCAGTTCATGGTTTTATTGTAGTTTCCTTTTTAGCCAAATTCACAATGTTTTAAATCACACTGCAGGGCTCCTTGCTCTTGATTTGCAACATAAATCTGGCTAAAACCTCCCAACAGTAGCCATGACAGAGCCTCAATATTCCACTGCCTTGAAATTTCTTCTGCCAGATTAATTAGTTCACCGCTCTTAATATTAAGCTCAGGCAGAGTCTCTGGATATGAGCAAAATGCAGACAAACTTTTTTCCAAGCAATAACATGCATCATCTGGAGTCCAGCACCCAATGCAGTTCTTCCCAGAAGAAATCTCCAGAGCCTGATCTTTACCAGCAGTATTTCTATCATCCTTCTGGTCTTCTAAGCTTTCACTAGAATCTCCCATACAGAACAACCTAATACATTCCAGCTCTACTCTTCCAGGAAACACCTCCAAACCTTTCAAAACTCTTCCCACAGCCATTCCCAAAGGCTTTTGAACCACATGGTCATGTACAGCCACGGTAATGACCCCACTTCTCTCATAAAAAATTCTGTCTTGGTCACTTTTCACTTGCTGCTGGGACAAAATACCTGACACCCAAAATTAAGGAAGGAAAGGTTTATTTAGCTCATGATTTGTGGAGGTTTCAGTTCATAATCATTTGGCTCCAAGGTAGGGTGGCATGGAACAGGAGCAACAGTTCAAGACAGCAAAAGCAGCAAGAACAAAAGGGAGGGAAGCAAACTTCTTTCCTCCCCTTATAATGGAAGCAGGCTGCACCCACTATGGTTGGTATAGCACTCACAACATCTCTCTCCCCTCCTCTTCCACTGGATGAGGATGTTTACAAAGTAAGGACCCTGGTTCCCAGCTGAGTTGCTTAGTTAAACTTCTAAATTTCTCAAGTTGATTTTTGTCATATTTCCTGTGTGGTCTGGGTTTTGTTCATGAAGTCTCTGCCTACACCTATGTCTTCAAGAATTCTGCCTGCTTTCTCTTCAAGTAGATTTAGTGATTCTATTTTAATATTTATATCTTTGGTCTACTTTTATTTTAGTTTAGTGTATAGTGATAGACATGGTTCTAGTTTTAGTCATTGGCATGTGGAAACCTGGTTTTTCCATCACCATTTATTAAAGAAGCTATATTTCTTCCAGTGAATACCCACCTGAACAACCAATGGGTCACAGAGGAAATTAAAGGAGAAATTAAACAGTTTAAATACCAGAACTTATGGGACACAATGAAAGCAGTCCTAAGAGGGAAATGTATAATCATGAATTCTCACATTAGGAAAACAGAACAAGCTTAAATAAACAGCCTGCTGTTGAACATAAAACTTCTAGAAAAAGAAGAAAAAATCAAACTCAAACCTTGTACTAGAGAGAAAATTCTAAAGATAAGAGCAGAAATTAATGCAGTTAAGACCAAGAAAACAACAAAAAAAACAATGAATCAAAGAGTTGGTTCTTTGAATGATTAAATAAAATTTAAAAAACCCTCAACAACTTCATCAAAAAATGGAAAGAAAGATTTAAATTAATGCAATTAGGAATGAAAAGGTTGAAAACACAATGGACCCTGCAGAAATCCTGAAGATCAATACCTACTTTGAGAAGCTGTACTCTAATAAGATGGAAAATAGAGAACAAATGAACAGATTACTAGATGCATATGAATTGCCAAAACTGAATCAAGAAGATATAAAATTCTAAATAACCTGATATCAGTCAATGAAATTTAAAATGTAATTAAAACTTACCAACAAAGAAAATCCCAGGTCCTGATGGATTCACTGTTGAATTCTACAAGAAATTTAGCGAATAACTAATGCCACCAATGCTGAAACTCTTTAATGAATTTGAAAGGAAGCAATACTGTCAAAATCATTCCTGAAAGCAAGTATTATTCTGATACCAAAACCAGAGATGGACTCAAACAAAAAGGAAAATTACAGGCTAATCTCTCTAATGAGCATAGATGAAAAAATCCTCAATAAGATTCTGGCAAATAGAATGCAGCAAATCAAGAAGATTATACACCATGACCAAGTAAGATTCATCCCAGGGATGTAGGGGAGGATTGACATATGCAAATCAATGAACATAATACACCATATTAACAGAGCCAAAGATGAAAATCACATGATAATTTCAATAGATGCAGAAAAAGCATTTAACGAAGTCCAACACTCATTCATGATAAAAACAATTCCTTCAGAAAATTGGAATGAATGGTTCCTATCTCAATCTGATAAAGCTACTTGCTATGGTTTGTGTCTGGATGTCTCCCAAAGCCTCATGCAGACATGGGGACAGGCTTGTAGAATTTGTGATTGATTCATGGTCTAATGCTGGAATTATGGGTGTGAGTGTTACAGTCACCCTTGTGTGGGTGTGAGATATTTATATTATGAGGGACAGAGTCTTCTCTCTGCATGCTCTTCCCTTTTTGTTCTTGTCAGTTTTGCTGTCTTCTGTCGCTATGAACTGTTGCCATCTGCCATGTGCCACTCTAACTTGGAGCCAGCTGATTTCAGTCAGCAACCTCCAAAAACTGTGGCTAAACAAACTTTTCCTTCCTTAATTTTGGGTGTCAAGGATTTTGTCTCATCAAGAGAAAAGTAACCAAGACACCATCTATGGCAAACCAACAGCTAGTCACATACTAAATGGACAAAAACTGAAAGCTTGGTGTGAAACTTGGGGGCCCCAAGCTTGGGGAACAGAAAAAGAGACAAGCCAGTTCACCTTTGCTGTGAGTCAGCAGAAGCCATGCTGGATCTGGGAGGAGTATAACAAGCAGCCAATTTGCCCTTCCTGTGAGCCATGCAATCTATGTGGGGCCCAGGAAGAGAGACAATCCAGTTCACCCTTCCCATGCATTGGCAAAAGCCATGCTGGGCCTGAGAGGAGTATAACAAGAAGCCAATTCACCCTTCCAGTAAGCTGCACAAATCATGTGGGGCCCAGGAGGAGAGACAAGCCAGTTAGCTCTTCCTGTGAGCTGTGAAAACCATGCAGGGCCCAGGAAGAGAGACAAGCCAGTTCATTCTTTCTGTGAGTCAGCAGAAGCCATGCTGGTCTGGTAAGAGTATAACAAGAAGCCAATTTGCCCTTTCTGTGAGCTGTGCAAACCATGCAGGGCCCAGGAAGAGAGACAAGCCAGTTTGCCCTTCCTGTGAGCCAACCAGCACGTGGACTGAGAGCCAAGAACACAGTGCCTCCCCCACCCCAATAAGCAACTGGCTGATTCAGAGCACAGGCTGAGCTGATAGCAACTGAGGTACAAAGACAACTTAATGCTTGTATTGTTTGATAGACTTTGCCGGTCAGTAGTCTGAGCATCTATTAGCAGAATAGCAGTATGCAATATTGCAAATATGGGGGATTTCCTTCTCTCTTGTTTTTAAAATGCAATATTGTTCTCACTGTTTTGTTTTTTTCCAATTTACTGTTTTATTTTATTCAATTTTCTGCTTCTATTGGTTTTATTCTTTTTTGTTTTATTTTATTTTACTATGTCTGATGGTATGGACAACTATTATAAGGATAACAAGATATGTTATGGTAGCCCTTGTTGATTTCCTATTATCCTGTTTTGAAGTCCTATATCACTTTCACTGTTTTTGCTTTGATTGGCTTTATTCTGTTTTGGTTTTTTAGGTTTGATTCTCTTTAAATTAAAAAAAACTGAAAACTTTCACTCTAAAATGAGGAACAAGACAAGGATGATCACTATAACCACTCCAATTTACTATATTTCTGGAAATGTTACCCAGAGCAATTAGACAAGAGAAAGTAATAAAAGAAAAAAGATAGAAATAGAATAAATTAAATTATCATTATTTGTGTATGACATGATACTCTACATAGAAGACCCCCAACAACTCTACCAGAAGATTTATAGATTTAATAACCAAATTCAGTCACATAGCTGGATAAAAAGTAAACACTCAAAAATTAATAGCATTCCTATACACAAATAACAAACTCACTGAGAGAAGTTAGAGGAAACACATCCCTCACAGTAGCATCCAAAACAAATGAAATATTAGGAATCAATCTAACAAAGGAAGTAAAAGATCCATACATTGAAAATTACAGTACTTCGAAAAAGGAGACTGAAGAGCATATAAGAAAATGAAATGATATACTTTGCTCACAGATAGGAAGAACTAACATTGTGAAAATAGCCATACTCCCAAAATTGTTATTCAGATACATTGCAATCCCAAAGTACCATTAGCATGCCTCACAGAACTAGGAAAAATATTCCTAAAATTCATTTGGAACCAGAAGAGACCTAGACTAGCAGAAGGAGTTCTGAGCAAAAAAGGCAAGGCAAGGTAAGGGACATTACAATCCCTGACCTGAAATTATACTACAAAGCTACTGTGATAAAATCAGCATGGTACTGACAAAAAAAAAGACCTGATGATCAGTGGAACAGATTAGCTGCATTTTACACACACTCACTTCTTCATTTATCTTCAGATCACTATTTTCTGGCTTCCATCTCCATCACACACAGAGACCGTTGTTGTTAAGGTCAATAATTGCCTCAGTATCATCAGGTTCAGTAACCACTTGTTTGTTTTCATTTATTTGACTTCTCAAAAGTATTCCATTCCTCTTGAAAAATTCTCCTTTTGGCATCTGTATTAGATTTCTTGAACCGCCATAACAAATACCACAGGCTGGTTGACTTACACACAGAAACTTCTTTTTCACATTTATTGAGTTGGGAAGTCCAAGATCAAACTCTGGCAGGTCTTATTAATGATGAGGGTTCTTTTCCTGGCCTGCAGATGGATACTCACTTATTGTGTCCTCAAATGGCAGACAGGAGGATTATTTTCCTCCCTCTTTCTCTTGTTAAGAAGGTATCAATTATATCAGATTAGGACTCAACTTCTATGACCTCATTTAGCCCTAATTACTTTCTAAAAATCCTATCTCCGAATAGAATTAAATACTTAATTAGACGTTCTGTTAGCCTGTTAGTCACATTTCTGTAATGAAACACCTAAGACAATCAACTTATAAGGAGAGGTTGTTTTGGGTTGCAGTTTTTGAGGTTGTAGTCCATGACTGGGAAGACTCATGCTTTTGGATCAATGGTGAGATAGCACATGGTAGCAAATCTATGTGGTAAAGTCAGTCATCTTATGGTGACCAGGAAACAAAAGAGAAAGGAATAAGTAGGACTCATAACACATCCCCAGTGACTTAATATCTTCTCACTGGGCAGGGGAGGAGGACAAGAAGTCAACAAGAAGCTAAGATCTCCTGTAAGTTGGTATCTTGCACAGGCTGACTGGGGGAGAGCCAGATGCCAGCCCTCTCCTGTGAGTCAGCACCATTTGTGGACTAAGGGAGAGGAGAACAAGAA
>RJWT010046613.1:0-11432 GCA_004365215.1 Cuniculus paca | reverse complement strand
ACCCTGGGCTACATAGTGAGTTCAAGGCCAGCCTGAACTACATAGTGAGACCCTGTCTCAAAAAACCAAACCAAACCAAACAAAAACATAAATTCATCAAAAAAGAAAGGCTAAATTTTAAAAGTGCTTTTATTTTATGAAAAGAAGCATGTAGTGCTAAGGGGGATTGTGCATTTGTAAGAGACAAAACCAGAGTTAGTAAATTTCCTTGGAATTCATTCTTTTCTTAAGTTGAGTACAAAAGAAAAACCCTGATCATAGCTTAAATAATCTTAGGATATTGGCTCAATAAAATTGCTCAGAACTGCTTCACAGCTGAACTTTAAACATTTGCTCCATGTCCTCCATAAAAAAACTGTTTCTTTCATGTAGATGGCACAGTGTAGAAAGTCTCGTCTGCATGGAAGCACCTGTATGCTTCGACATGACCTTAACATTCCCCAGTGCCAGGGGTTTACGAGTTTCGTCCAGTGCCCTCGCCTCTGTTCAGCTGCCTCCTGACAAACGCCATGAGCGTCTCCATCACATCCCAAATGTCTTCACTCTGGGATGTGCAAAACTCATTCTTCATTCAGATTATATGAGCCAATCTTCTTCTGTGTGTAAAAATACTATTTTAGGGCTGGAGATTTAGCTCAGCAGCACATGTACCTGTCTGGCAAATGCGAGGTCATCAATTCGATCTCTGGTAGAAAAAAAAAATTACTATTTTATAAGACATTGTAAAATTAGAACAACTGACCAGAAGCAAATCTTACTTACCATTTTTAGTACATCCTTCAATAGTTTGCATATTTATAGTGGGTTTTGAGAAAATTGTAGAGATACAAATATTTCATCCTAATTTCAAATTTGTTTTTATTTTTTAATAGAACAGCTTCATTAAATCACAAGTCTGCAAGCCACACGAATTAAGAACAAAATGTAGTATTCAGTAGATCTCAGCACATTTACAGAGTTGTGCAACCATAACCACAATCAGATGTAGGTCATTTTTGCATCCCAAATTAAAATACTCCACCTTCTAGTTGTCACCTCCCAACCCCTCCCCATAAAATACATTAGCTAATTTTGAGATTTATCTTTTATTTGAGTAATATCTTCATAAGCAGGTTATAATTATGTAGGCATTTAAATTAGTCGCCAAAGTGACTACATGATTGTTAGAATAACTCTCTTCATCATTTCTTGCAAAATATTTACAGAAGATCGATGACACTTTTGTTAATGCTTCTAATGTTTTCTCTGTTTTCAGTGCTCATGTCAAGCACCCCCCCCCCACATCACTGCATTCTGAGGAATTACATTGGCCACAAGTGACATAAACTCATTTAACTGATGAATGCAAATTTGCACATGGAAGTTTGTCTTTCCCTGGTCCCTGTAAAGCCTGATTCTTGGAAAAGAGACTATGGAAAGGAAATGGGGTGTTTCCAAACCATTTACATGGGTCTCAAGAGACCTGGGCAAATGGGTTTCAGTGAAAAAATTTTCTAGAGAATACTGGGAGACTCACAGGGCAGGACAGGCTACAACTGGATCTGCTAGTAACGGCAGAAAATGCATGGATAGAGTCTGTCTGCTTCCCCAGCTCAGGGAAACGTCCAGTTACTACTGGGCCTTGCCTGACCAGTGCCGAGATGACACGAGGTCCACAGACACCAAGGATGAGACTCAGAGTGGAAACAGAGCCAGAATTTCAGGGACTCTTTCCTCCTCCATCCCATGGAGATGACCCTACTGGGCATTTGGTTCACCCCTCTCCTCCCCTCTCCTGTTAGAAAATGGGAAGATAGCAGTAAATTCTGCGAGCAAACTTCCACGCACCGTGAACGGGAAGAGGTAAGGACACACCTTGAAAAGGCAGCGATGATGGAACTTTGTCATGGCCAACGTGGCACAGTCTTAGAGATGACACCAAGGACCAATGGGCCACAATGGGCATGGACAGAGCCACAAGGAAAGGCCCCAGGGCTGCATCAGGGCTGTGGACAACATCACTGTGGACACTGAGGCAAAGACCAGGTCCGGCTCAGGACCCTGGAGCTGGAGGACCTGGGGTCACAGGCACCACTCAGCAGCTGCGGGCTGGCGAGCAGGGAGGCTGAGGGCGTGGAGCCCACACCCTGGCCATGAAGACGCCTGGCTGCCCCACCCGGGACACGCTTCTTGGGCTGGGGGGGCTTCTGCAGCTGGGGTGCCGTGGACGGCATGGGTCCCACCCTGCATCAGGTGAGAGAGAGACAGGAGGGGACCCAAGCCTGGGACCAACTCAGGACAGGCTTTGTGACTACTCCTAAACTTGAAAAGACAGAAAGGTTTTGGGGTTTACAGTTCTGTAATTTGCCTGGTCAGGAGTCATGCTGTCCATTACCCAGTAAATTCTCTATGTTTGCTGATTGCCTTGAAAATGTGAGAAAAGCATTTCAGACTTTTCTTAATCAATCTTTGGAAACACACAAATCCATCCATATTAAATCTCGGATTTATTAGACTACAAAGGAAAAAATTCTTAGTGCCGTGCTGCCCCTTGGGTGAAAGGAATTAGACACGGAGCTGCGTGCCCTCGAGTACCATCCACACAGATGCTGACAGCCGGGGCTCAGGGAGTGGAGACACCAGGGACACCCGTGGTCCTGAGGTGGCCAGTCGCCTGCCATTCACATGGGTGGCAGATGGGGACAGACAGCCAGGCGGGGCCTAGCTGGCACCTCAGCCTTCTGTCTGGGCTCCTGATCAATATTAATTAAGGGAACTGAATCCATTGTAGAGCTCCGTCCACCCTGCCAATTATCACAACCAGGCTTGGTGTCACAGCTACCATCATGTGTTACCTGGAGTCTCAAGGGACATTTTGACCCATCTTTATAAAGACTGAATGGGCCACGTGGACAGCCCAACCACTGCGACACTCAAAGGCAGGCATGTTTCAGACTCCATGCAGCGTCCTAGTTCTGTTCTGATGAGCAATTCATGTGGACCGGCGACCGTGCTGGGACAGGACCAGTCTGCACGTGGGTGACAACGGCTCGACTTCAGCTCGGTTCACTGCGAGGCCCAGGGCTGTAGCAGACATGGGCCAAAAGGGGTTCGCACCCACAGAGCCGAGGACTTGGGGAGCTGACACCTGAGCCCCTGGGAGCCATTCAGAGAGTCCCATCAACCTCTCTGTAGACGGAGGCGTCTGCGGTGCCACCGCAGTGTGGGTGAGTGAAAGTGATCAAAGGTGAGAGGCCCCCTGAGGAGTGAGCGATGGGACCCCGTCTCCTAAAGCACCCCGAGTTGAGGGCTGCTACTGGCAGCTCGTGTGAAGGAGTGCTCAAAGTCAAACATCCGTAGAAACGCATTCTCTTTGTTACAGCAGGTGACGCACAGTGTCCGCCAGCTTCGCAGGCCGTGGGGTCACGTGAGGACGCGTTAATATTCAAGTCCAAATTCCGCAGGCTCCTGGATGGCAAGGCGACACTCTCCTCCTTATGTGCAGAGTCTGAAAACGTCGGCTGGTCATCTCTGGGAGTCTGCATATCTCATGGTGTCTGGGTTTCTATTCTATCATCGTCTTTTAAGGGACACGGCCAGGTGATGGCCACAGGGAGGTTTGATCACCGGCGACTCCCAGGACACTTACACGGACACTGCCTGCAGCAGAGCTGTCACAGTGCAACGCTGCCTCCAAACAGCCCTTTGATGCTGAAAACAGCTGCCCCGGGCTCGGGGTGGTAGACCTTGCCCTGGGCACAAGCGTGGCCAGTGTGGCCCCTCTGACTCACTGGTCCTTCGGGACAGAGGACAAGCAGCAAGTGCCCCCATCCAATGTCCACAGCATTATCCTGCTCTCACTGTAGCCTCGCAGTGGCCCGTGCTTCTTTCGCCACCTTCAGGGACCGTATTTACCTCGCTGTCTGTCCTCCCCTTCGTACTCTCTGTAAGGTGCACATCGTGTGTCCCCACTCACTCCCCAGCAGGAAGGTCATGCTGCCCAGGCCTGGTGGGCGTCAGTAACAGGGCATCTTCTGCAGATGGGCAGCAGAGGCCCGTCCCCAACAGCAATGTCACATGGCAGATGCCCAAGTAAGTTTAGAAGGACATCAGCCACACATTCCCATGGTTATCTCAACAATCAACTCAACTGATGAATAAATAACTTCATATCAGCAAAAACTAGTGTTGGGCATTTGTGTTTACAAAGTTCTCTGGGTGAGAGAACAAAAGAAAAAATCACTTTACCTGTTTATATTACATTGGGATCTAAATATGACTTAAGGAAATATATTCAAACTAGTAATAAGAGTAGCATCCGAGGAAACCCTAAAAAAGAATACTAGAAATAGAATCATCATGTGGTCACACCCACAGGAGTTGGTTCATCAAGTTTTATAAAGAGCCGCTTAGGTCAGTTGTTCGGAACACTTCTTGGAATTCTTCCCTCGGGCAACGTTACTACTGAAATATCAACAATCGTTATTAGAGAAAGTATCCATGGCGATGTGCAACTAGGTAAACAGAGCTCGGTTAATTCATGGAACATTCACACTCATTTTAATTATTAAACCTTTGCCCGCTATTATTAGTATTCACTCATACTTCATCGCCCAGTGAAAGGAAAACTGGTCCCCAAACTGCTATTTTTCCTGAAAGGTGTCGAAGTGGTCTGCTAATTGTGCTTATGCAAACTTGCCAGGAACAATGGCCCCACCAAACCATCTGCTGCTGGCACATTCTGTACTGGGGACAAATCACCATGTCCAGGTGCTTTGCCCCCAGTCAGGCAAAGCCCACAGATGGGAGTGCTGATGGAACAGGTACGCACTGTGATAGATGAGGAAACACTGATTTGGGGAGATCACAACTGGAAGAGAATTTTAATGCTAAAAGCCGCTCTGAATGTACCAGTGGGCAATGCCACGCTGAAACACAGATAACAGATGGTAAATATATTCTGACCAGCTGACAACTGCAATTCCCATAGCCTGCCAGGTTCCTAAGTTGTATGGTTCCCAGGTCAAATAGAATTTATTCTGTATCAACACCCAACACACATCTGTGATTGTCTTCAATAGCAAATGCGTTGAACTACTTGAGAGCAGTTACACTGGTGTAATGAAAATACAGTTATTAATTTTAGCACAGTGGAAAACCTATTTGAGCACACATACTGTGTCATAATACTCTGTATTACTTTTAAAGCATTGTAGAATGCTTCGATGTCATTAGCTTTGAAAGAAATATTTTTCTGCCATGAAATCAAAACTGAAAGTCATTCAGAAGTGTTTTGTAATGTGTGCTTTTATAGGAGTTCAAGTTTAGTGAATAGTTAAAAATGTCCAAGAGGCAAATGTATCAATCTCCTTATATACAATTGATGCTTTAGAAATAATTATTTTGTCTAGATTTTCTCTGCATCATTTTACTATTGTTGTTTTACAGAGACAGAATTCTTGATTCTAACATTGGTAAAAAGCATCACCCGCTCAGCTAGAAAAATGTGATCTTTGGAGAATCTTCAAATATGTACCAGAAAAGAAACACTGGCAACACTAGGACATTAGATACAAAACTCTTCTCAGTTTCTATTGGGCTATTATATGGAAGCCAGAGTATTAAAGACTGTAAGAATGAACCTAAAAATGGAGATATATACAAAGGAAGATAACCCATCCTTTGCCCCCAATAAGTTGAAACTGTCTTATTGAAAATCATCTACTCTCCCAGACTGGCAGGATTTCCTAGGACAGTCATTTTGTTTTCATTCCCTGCGAGAATAGGACTCATAAGTTATTCCAGATAAAATCTTGCTGGGAGTTGGAAGTTAGGTAGTTTTGAGTTGCTAATTTACATTAAGCCCAAGTTCTGCCAGCTTCAAAACTAAGACCAAGTACAGAGCCAGATGACCTTAAATAACTTCAGGAACAGGCAGTCACCAAACTTCAATAATTTGCATAGGAAGTGACCTTACATAGTGTCAAAGTGGATAACGCAGATCCTAATGCAGATCTGACACATCATGGACATTTTTACCCATGTCATCTCGTTAATCAAACAATTGCTAAATTTCCACATCCTTTTCTTTCTTCCCCAGTCATGTTGCAGCATCAAGAAAGGTTAATAAGATTTCAGTTTCTTACTGCCTCTGCTGGTTTGGGGAAAAGTATGCCACCCTCAAATCTAGTCTTGAAACAACTACTGTTTATTTAGTCAGTTGACAAACTTCCTCGGGTTGTGAAAAGTGCCGTACTTACCACATGCCTTTTCCAAAGGTCTGAGCTAATGTCTCGCTCACTCATCAGCAATCAGGGGCTGACAGGAGTTGGCTGAGGTGGAATAATCCTGCACATGGGCTTTGGGAGATCACTGGCAGTTGCTGATCCAAAAGTGGGGATCGAGCGTGGATTCCACTTCATCATGTCTGCCCTATGGGGCTTACAGAGTGGTTGAAGAATCCAAGTCAACAAGAAAGGACAAGCCCGAATGAGGACACAAGAATCTTCTAAGTCTCTGCTTTTTTTGTTATTCACCATTGGCTAGAACAACTCACCTGGCTGAAGACCACAAGAGAGTAGATAGATGAGTATGCAGAGCTACAGGCAGAGCAACATGGCTGCAGGGAAGGGAATGGTTGAAAGTGACATGTTCCACCCTGTCATGCTTATTACCCGTGATCCGTTTAACATCCAGAACTCAGGACTGGCAGGGCTTGTTGGTTTATTGGTTCGGCAATGTTTATTAGTCAACGAGGACAAGCGCTCTTGTGCTGCTTGGTATTCGAGGGGCCGACCTTTTGGTGAATATCTCAGTCTACAAATGTGACTTTGATCAATTGAGCTAGTAAGTTTTTCATTTCTACAATAGGATATCCGAGTGAGTCTGGGTTCTTTATGAAATAAGAGAGGTTTATGTAGCTTGTAGTTTTGGAGGCTGAGTATCCAATATCGAACCTCCTTAGCCATCTGTTTCTGGGAAGGATTCCTTGGTGGAGTCTATGCATGGTGGATGGCATGGTAGCAGGAGTCCGTACAAGAAGAAAAGATCATGTGGCCAGACAGGAAGCCGCAGTGCTGGGCGGGGCTGATCTGCTCTTCATGAAGATAAACAAGGATTCCCTGAGACCTAATTCTTTCTGAGAGAGCTCTCCAATGACCGAGTGACCTTGTGTTACTTCCCACCTTCTAAAGTTTCCATCACTTCTCAGCATTGCCACATGGATGACCAAGCTCCAAACACATGAATCCCTGGGGAACACAAACTATGTCCAAATTACAGCACCAATGTTGATTACGCTCATCCCATGTATCTGTGTTATACCTGCATTATTTCATTTGGCTGGGAAAACACCCACGGTAACAGCCGAGGGCAGAACTGAGGAGTACAAGCTGAAGTCAGAACCCCTACGTTCAGTCCTAATAGATCCAAAGACTCTGAAGGTGGAATTTCTTCAATATTCCACAGCAGGACATTAACCTCGCATGCTGAGCTATTTAACTCATAAAAAGTATTGTTCCTATCAAATATTATATGGATCTTTTGCAAAACATAAAAAAATCTTTGAAACCTCTGAAAACTAAAGAGGCACATTCTGAAAAAAATCTATAAAATAAAGGGTCAATAAGTTCAATTTTTTAAAATTCCTTAATGTCTTGATTAGTATATCAAGAGTTTTATATTTACATTTTCTATAATTGAAAAATTTAGAGCTTTGTACCTGACATTGTGAAATTCTATGTTATGTGTTTAAGTGTTTCTTTAACAAAAATTCTCTTTTGGCTGTCATAGGTCTGAATATATATATATATGTATATATATATATACATATATATATATATTATTCATCTTCTGTGAGATCTCATTATCTATGGTTGGCATTGAAATGATTCGGTTTCAGTCCTGACCACCACACTCTCCCCAATGTTTTCTATTCAAGGGAGCTTTGAGTGGATGGAGAAATACAGTGAATGTCTAAATTTAGAAAAATTATTAAAGCAAAAGTCACATTACCATTAATCTCCCTCAAAATACCCTGCATTACTTTAAATGCATTTACCCCATCATTCTCGCTGCTTTCCGCAGCAGTTGTGGAAATTCTCTTTCATTAGTAGTCGAATTGTTTTGTCTGCCTTGACATCCTGACTTGATTCAAAACGTTTACCTTTCGCGGTCATTTTGACCTTGGGGAAGAGCCAGAAGCTAGTTGCACAGCGCCAGCTCCGGCGAACGCGGTGGGCGAGGACATGGCGTAAGGCTGGCGTGAGGCTACCTTTCTGCTGGATGGCGCTCTGCAGCAGCATTCGCTCCATCCTGGCTCCCACCTTGTGAAGATCACGCTCACGAAAGAGCACCTCGGAGCTGCTCCAGAGCAGCAAAAAGGAAGGAATACGTATATTTGAGGTTAAAGGAAGCATTTTTAGGGAAATTTCTGGCAACGTGTCTTTCACTGTAATAATTTTTTTTAAAGGTAAACATTCACTGCATATTTTGAGTATCCCTTCTATCTACGCTAATTTGTCCGGGAACCAGCGTCCTTCCTGTACAATGACTTGGATAACGTAAATATGTGCAAAGTGATCCTCATGTTTTCATGGTCTGGTTTTGTTTTGGTGGAATCCAGATTGCCTAGAGTAAAAGCAAACAAACAAAAAAGGCATCCAAGGGAAAACTCAGTCAGGGTAGAGCATCAGCCTGGTGGGCCAGGTGCCCGCGTGGGGACGGCTGGAGAACCTGGTGTCCAGCTGCAGGTGACAAATATCCTCGCTCTAACCCAGCTGCGCTGGCATCGGATTTCAACGTGAGAAGACAGAGGATCTGTCCATAATTCACCAGATTCGCTCAGGGCTATTACCTTGTGAAACGGAACCAGCTTTGATTTACGATCCTTCCTGTGTACCAGGCTGAGCGTTATGTGGGAGTGTGGTTTCTTACTTCAGTAGGGAAGAAATACTGCTCATCCACTTCCAGGTCCAAAGGTAGTTTTGCAGTGCTGCTCAGGAGAGACGTATTTCCAGCCGCCTCAGTTCCGAGTTGGATAGCTACGACTTTGAGCAGTGTGCCGAGAAGCAAGTGTGTTGACCTTTGGGAAACAGGACGAGCTGCGGAGTTCTGGCTTTACCCCCCTGGCAGGCCTGAAGCAACAGTTTCAGAAATTCCTGAATGATTTTTTTCATTTAAACAATCTTTACTGGACATCCTACACGGGTATGTGGTGGAAAACAGTATGTTCCTTTTATTTCACGAAGGTAGAGGGAAGGCAGATGTTGTACTAGATTTGTCAACTTCTGATGCTATCAGGGGGATGACCACAGAGGAACACTGTACCTGGCAGTTTTCCAGGTGCACCTTGGGCCACACAACCTCAACTCCTTCACCCCAAGGGGAAAATTAAAGCTTGACTCATGAGCACCGACATACTTCCAGGCAAAAGGGTTGTGGAGCACATGGATTCGGGGTATTGATATCAACATCCGCACCTGCAGTGTGACTGCACAGTGATGCATAAACTCTTGTCTCACCAAAATCAAGAACTCAAGGTCCCTGTCTTAAATTACAAATTATTCCTAATACTTATAAAATAAGCAAATACGTGAGACACTCACTGTTACTCTAAATTAATAAGGACCCTTGAGGACGGGTCTAAGCATCAGTGTAAATTGTTACCAGATTTTTCTTCTTTCTACCTGTGAGAAATAATATAAAATATGCTTTTTAAATGCATATGGCATGGTTTAATAAATTCTGAATCTTTCTCCTTTCCTTCTCCTCCCTTTAGCTCTTGGCTGACCCAGCTGAGACGGCAGCCCCTCCCTGCATATTCCACCACAGAATGGTTTTCTCTTCTAACTTTCGGTAGCCTGATGTTTCTAATCAAATCCAAGAATGTTGGATATAGCTTGAAAACATCAGCATAACACATTTAAGTACAGATTAAGTTACTGAAAGTGTCACTCTCTGGTTCTTAAAAGTCAGTGATCATAATTGAGGCTATTTGGTCCAAAGTCAGATTATTTTAATATGTTTAATAATTCAGCCCACTCAGTACTATTGTTTTAAGTAAGATTTTCTTTTCTCCATCTTCTAACCACTCCCTCTCCTGCATAAGGCATAAATTTAACTCAATTTGTTGGACAAATATAAAAGACTGAATCTTGGAAGGCACATCGAGCCAGGCACCAGAGAGAAGGAACTGGGCTGTCTTAGAATGTTCCTGCCGCTCGGCGAATGCTCAGGCCCTCAGTACTGAGTGAAGTGGAAATGGATAGAATGTAGGCTGGCAACGTGGAGGTGGCGACGGCCCCAGTCTGGAAGAAGGGTCGTGGTGGGAGCGCAGGGGCTGCAGGAGCGGCGAGGGGATTTCAGACAGCACAGAGCAAGGGCTGCAGGGGGACCCCGCAGGGGGTCAGCTGCTCTGGAGACAGATGCGGGAATACTGGAGCAAGAAGTATCAGTCCGGACCTGAAAGGCAGACTAGACAGCGCCAGGATTTCGTTAGCCATGTATAAAACTGAAGTAGATTTCGGAGGCAGTGGAATGGAGAGGGAATTGCAAGCAGGTAGATGAAGAGACTGAAGCCGGAAAGCAGGCTTGTGTGACACGGTTACCCATAGGGTCACAGGGCAAAAACCAGCTCACCATTGCTGGCTTGGAGCTCAGTCACTGCATAAATAGCTGTAAGGGGAAATCCTACACACAGGCAAGGGAAGAAATGGGGAAAAGAGATGATCAGTGGGATTATTGAGACCTAGAATCTAATCCCCTCAGTGGCTTTCCACATGAGCTTTCCTTTTTTATTGCTGCAGAGTATTCCACATATAGGACTTACCATGATTTGTTTGTTAATCCTACTGCTAATGCACACTTGGGTTTTTCCCTGTTTGGGGCTCTTACAAATAATCCTTCTAGCAACATCCTTGTACAAGTGTGATGATGCCTATATGTATGTGTACGTCTAGGAACAGAATTATTCGGTATGCATATGCCCAGTGTCAGCAAACATGAGGTGTTTTTTTAGTGATTCTCTCTCTCTCTCTCTCTCTCTCTCTCTCTCTCTCTTCCTGTTGATGGTGCATAAAATCCAGCTGTTTGAATTCACACCAACATTGAGTATAGGTTTTTTTTTTTTAAATTCCAACCACTCTTTGTAGGTGGTTTGTGGCAACTGTTGTAGATTAAATTGAATGATTTATCTGATGGACAATGATATACAAAGCAATTTAAAATATTTGAGCAGACATTTAAAGGTCATTTTATCAAGCACCTATTCAGTATATACTTTCTGTTGGTTGGTTGGTTTACTGTGTTGGTACTGAAGATTGAACCAAGGTCTGAATGCAGTTTAAATTGATTTCTCTGTGTGGTACAAGCTGGAGACAGAGTTTTCTTAATTTGTCATGTAGATGCCCAGTTGATCAATATCCTGCACTGAGAAGACTTTCTTCATGGTACTG
>RJWT010046612.1:0-11436 GCA_004365215.1 Cuniculus paca | reverse complement strand
CTATTCTGACTGAATTCCAGAAGGTAACTAGTGATAACTTCTCAGCCCCTTCCAGCAATTTTTGAAACAAGATGGGACAGTAGCATTCCATTCTGAGATGCCTTTATGTCAGTATAAGATTATTTATCTCAAGAAATTAACTTTGAGGGCCAGAGATTTAGCTCAGTGGCTTATGCACTTGCCTGGTAAGTAGGAGGTTGTAAATTCAATCCCCGATACCAAAAAAAAAAAAAAAAAAGAAAAGAAATTAACTTTGAACTAAGATGACCTTTGTACTAGTGTGAGTTGATTTCCTTTAGATAAGTGAACATTATCTTGGAAAAGAAGTTAAAATGATATGGTACTGACTTGTGTACAGGGATGATGCCATAATAGAAGGTAATGTTTGAATATCCAAATACTTTAAAAATCTATACAAAGCCAATATATCGTTCTCTAACTTGAGCGTGTGTCAGATTCATATGGGAGGATCATTAAAACTCATATTTATTGGATCCCAACCCCTAAAATTTCTGATTAGCAAGTTTGGGTTGAAGTCCAAGAAACGAACTCCCTAACAAGTTCCCTAGTGATGCTGATAAAGCATGTCTGGGAACCAACTTGAGAACCACTCCTCTAAAACTCAGGCACCAACTTTTTTCTTGGCACCAATGAGCCTTCGCAGGTATTGAATCTCTGCACTTGGCTCCTTTTGGCAGTGAGTTTATATGATTGAACTAATTAGTCCATACGCAGGACACACAGCACAGCTGCACCTAATTTGTGAACAGGCGGTGCACTTCTGAATTGAATAGGGGCTGAGGCTGTGAATGAGTTCTAGAAACCAACCCAGCGTTGGCCTAAGGAAGGCTGTACGGTCTGCCAAGGTTGGATTACTGGGTCAGAGAAGGGCTTTCGTCTATGAAGATTCCATGGCAAGAATAGCATTTTACTGCAGATCATTTAGTTTCTACTTAAAAGAATGTCTCCCAAGGAGAAGAAAGTTGGCTTGGGATTTGCCAGGGAATCTGTGCTACTTAAATATGCAGCATGGAAAAACACAAATCAGTGCTACTTAAATGAAGGGCAGCACAGCATAGTGAAAAGTTTGTGGTTTACAGAGTCCAAAGACTAAAGTTTATTTTATATTAGTTCCACTTCTTAACAGTCACGTGACTCAAAGGAGGCAGTTTACTTCTTCAAGTCTCAGAGTGAAAAAGAAGAAACAAAATCGATCAACAAAGTTGCTAAAAGGATAACAATTATACGTATGTAAAGTTCACACTAAAGGTATGGATCTGATATGAATAACTGGATACCAATCACACAAACTAAGACCATGAAGCGGGGGTGGGGGCTGGCGTGGGGATATAGCTCAGGGGCATAGCACCTGCCTGGCAAGTGTAAGGTCGTGAGTTCGATTCCAGGTACCAAAAAAAAAAAAGCAAATGGTCACAGTAGTGTAGCCTCTGTCCAGTATCAGCATTGCTGCTGTGTTTTGGGCTTTTGAGGCACTGCTAAGCCAGGGAAACTGTATTATTCAGGGATTTACAGAGAAACAGAACTGAAACAGAAAAAAAAAATATATATATATATATAGAGAGAGAGAGAGAGAGAGAAAGAGAGAGAGAGAAAGAGAGAGAATGGTGCCTGATTTCTCTCAGGGCAGCTCTTTCCCACACTAATCTTTGCTGCAAACTCCCTTACAGACACACCTAGAAATGATTTACCAGTTATTATCAACTATTTAATCCAGTCAAATTGACACCCAATACCAACTATTACAGGACTCTACTTACACAAACATAGCTTACAAACTGGATTGTGATAAAGATCATACATCATATAGCCTGAAATATCTTTATAATCCATAGCATATCCTTGAGAAAGATAAATACACACACACACCAACACAAACACACATACAGACACCTCAAAACAAAACAACATACAGCCAATACTACCACTATTCACTTCTGTAATTTCTCTATGGTACCTTCTTCAATGAGTCAATATTTATTATAATTCACCTTTTCCTGACAAATAGGCCAGGTCCATAATTTTACTAAAATGGCTTTTCAACATCTCTCAAAGTCAGCTCTTGTAAAGTTCTTTCTTACAGTGGTAGGGATTAAGTGGTAAACTTTAGATAAACAGTAATTTTTAAATTTTTATTAGTATGAGAATATTAAAAATAGAACTTGACAATCAACTTCTCCTTTGTTCTCTAAGTGATTTCTCTAAAAGAGTTCACCCATAGTACACTGACTTTACCTTCTCAAATTGGTGGAAGTAACTCTTAAATTGTATCTGAAAATATTCCAGTATTGATCACATTAAGAGAATAAATGTTAGAGGTTCCAGAACTGTAAGACATAGCAGACAGTAATTCATTGATGAAAATGTGACTGAGGGACGTGGGATACATATAGGACTTTCTTAAATTTTACCAGCTACTATAGAGAGTCAGAGGAGGAGGGACTAAATGATGAAATGGCCAAACTCTCTCTCTTTATAACAGTAGTAAGCTTCCCCATAGCTATTCAGTTTTCAGTCAGTTGAAGAGAAAAAGGAGATAAATATAAGACATGAGACTTCACTAAAAGTCAAAGAAAAAGTACACTAAGATGGAGTACTCGATGCCTTGGAACAAAGTGAAGTAGTCATCAATTACCTATTGCTGAACACCTAGCTATCCAAGAACTGAGTAGATTGGGGAAACAATAAACATTTATTATATCACACAGTTTCTGTGGCTCGGGAATCCAAAACAGTTCAGTTGAGTGGTTTTTGTTCAATAATCACAAAGTTACAGTCACATGGAGCTTTGCCGGGGGCTGAAGTATCCTCCTGGATAACTATATGGCATGTGGCTATAGGCAGGAGGTCTCAGATCCTTGTATGTTGTTGGCAAAATAACTCAATTCCTTAACATGTGGTCCTTTCCATAAGGCAGCTTGGTTTTCTTCATGTGTTCTGGATTCCCCCAGAGCAATTAATCCAAGATATTCAGACAGAATATGCAAAATTTTTTTTGCCTCAGAGATCGCATTCTGTCTTTTCTGCAATACCCTAATTGGTTACATATGTCAGTTGTATTCAACTATCCAGTATAAGAAGCCTACACAGAAACATGAATACAGGAAGTGAGGACAATGGAAGGTTATTTTGGAGGCTAGCCACCAAAGTTAGGAAAATTATTTCTGAGAATATAAAGCAAAAATTAAGCAATGTGTTTATAACACCTTACTATCTGGTTGTAGCTAATTCTTCCACAATGATGTACAAAGAAGTAGATCAATGCATATTTAACTGAAAACTAAGAATCAGCCAGCCCAATGGCTATGCTATGGTACTCTGTGTATGTACTTGGTATCTCAAAAGAGAACAAAGAAAGAATTGTGGCCAAAGACATAGTCAAAGGAATAATGGAAAAGAATTTCCATACTATAGGTCCCCCCCACAAAAAAACCCTCAAAAACCTTGTAGCAGGATAAGTACAAAGAAAAACACAACTAGGCACACTATAGTCAAACTGTTAAAAACCAAAAAGAAGAATAGTTTTGGAAACTGGAGTGGAACAGGATTATGTACAGAGGAACAAGGATAAACATAACAATAAAGTTTTCATCTGAAAGTCTGTTAGCAAGATGACAATGGAACACCATCTTTACTGAAAAAAAAAACCTCAGAATACTGTGTTCTGCAAAAATAATGTTAAAAATGGAGGTGAAATAGTGACTTTTTCAGACACTCCAAAGATAATAACATATGTTATGTTGCTTGAAATAATAAGGAAAATTTTCCAACAAAAGGGAGAGTAACAGATAGACATTTAGATTTACCCAAACAAACAAAATGTATTGAAATTGTAAAAAAAATGGTGCTATGGTTTGAATGTCTCCACCAGTACTCATGTTGAAATTTAATTATCATTTTAACAGTATTGGGAAGTGATTAGGTCCTAAATGCTCCTCCCTGAAAAGTGGGCATTATCTCTGAAGTGGGTTCCCAATAAAAGAATGAATTAATTCCTTCATCAGTTGAAGTGGTTTCCTGATTTTCTCTCTCTGATTCATGAGTGCCCACTTGCCTTTCCAACACAAAAACCTTCCCTGGCTGCTGGTCCCCCTCAGACTTCCCATCCTCCAGAGCTGTGACCCAAATAAATTTCTACTTTTTATAATTTTACTCAATTTGTGGTGTTCTGTTATAGCAACAGAAAACAGACTAAACATGAGTCATTCACTCTCATATTTAATCACCCTAAAAGATAATGACATAAAAATATCAGAAGGTAGTTTATTATTACAACAACAAAAATTATGATGACAAAAACATGAGCAATCTTCAATGTATTCAGAACTTTAAAAAAATTACTTACAAGTAATTCAAGAGTTAAGAAGTCTTGAGAAAATTAAAATCAGACAATATACTTAGACCTGACTATTTAAACTTGAGAAATTCAGTTAAAATAGAACTTTACAGGGAAATTAGCACCTTTAAAAGTGTAAAATACTATTGAAAGTGTGATCACAGAATCTCAATTTCTCAAGTAAAATAAAACAACAGACTACACTCAAAATTAGGGAATATAAAATAAATTGTTAAAATAGAAAGCAAACAATAAAGAGAATTAATACAAACAAAGCAAAATTAAGCAAAAAGTAAACACATTTCTACAAAATTGATTTTGGAAAGGTGATTGCATTGCATATTATGCAATATGTATTGAAGTTAGCAAGTGCGATGCCTCTAGGTTTGTTCTTTTGGCTTGAAATTATTTGCATTATTAGGGGTCTTTTATAATTCTGTACATATTTTAGAATTTCTTTTTCCATTTTTATAAAAAATATCCTTGGTATTTTGATTAGAACTGCACTGAATCTATGTATGACTTTGAGTTGTATGGACATTATAGAACTATTAGTTTCTAGAATCCATGAATGCATAATGTCTCTCCTTTTATTTGAGAAGACATCATTATTTATTTATCCTTTTATTTATTTTACTTTATTTTGTCTTTGCATTAATTTCCTTAGTGTTTTATAATTTTATGGGGAACAAATATTTCACTTCTTGTCAGGATTTTACCTGTTATAAGGGTGTGTAGCACTAGATTAGTGCACTGATTGGAATGAGCATAGTTCCGGCTACTTGAAGTTCTGCCCTGGTTGTGGGTGGCACCAATCAAAAAGCGTAGAGCCTAGATGAAATATAAAGGGAGAGAGGGACAGCAGCCTTGCTGTTGTTTCTGCTTGCTGCCTTTTGTCTGCTCTGCCATGAACCAATTCTCCTCTGTGACGCCCCTCTGCCACATTCCCTGCCTTGGAGCCAACTGACTATGGAATGAAACCTCTACAAACTGTGAGCTGAAATAAACTTTCTTCCTTTAATTTTGAGTGTCAGATATTTTGTTTCATCAACTAGAAAAGTAACCAAGTCTGTGTATGTGAATGTGTGTGCATGCGTATGTGTATGTGTATGTGTGTGTGTGCGTGTGTGTGTGTAGTCCAAAGGATTTTTTACACATAAGAGAGAACTTACATTTCTTCTGTTCCAATTTGGACACATTTTGTTTCTTTTTGTTGTCTGATTGCCTTGGTTAAGAATCATACACTATTTGGAATAGAGGTGCAAAGAGTGGGCTTCATGGCTTTATTCCAGATCTTAAGGGACAGTTTCTGGTTTTCCACTACTGAGTATGATCTCAGCTGTAGCTTTTTCATATATGACATATTGTGTTGAGAAAATTTCCTTCCATACCCAATTTAATGAGCATTTTTAATTCTAAAAGAATCCTTCGTTTTGTCAAATACCTTTTCTGCATCTTTTGGAGTAACAATGTGATATTTAGCTTCCATTTATTTATCTACTTAACAGTTTATCCCAAAATCACTCAGGCAGATGATCCTCTCACTCTATTGTTTTGATTGGTTTTATACTATTTTGTTTTGTTGGGTGGTATTGTGTGTGAAGGTATGGACAACTATTATGAAGAAAACAAGAGACCTTATGGTAGCCACTGTTGACTTCCTGTTGTCTTGTGAGGTCGTGTGCTATTTGCATCGTTCTGTTCTGATTTGCTTTGTTCTGTTTTGTTTTGTTCTGTTTTGTATTGTTTTATTCTCTTTAAAATAAAAAAAAATCACTCAGGCAGCATGTTTGTTTACATACTGACTATCTTGAGCATTGCATGGGCAGATGTCATTTCAATCAATCAATTTATGTATTGAATATATTTGATCAAATTGTCATTTTTATGTATTTCCTGTTATATTATCTCATGAACATTAATTTTTGGTCATTTTTTATGTAAATAATTGGACTGGTAAGTGGTTAGTGTGCTATATAACATTGATTTGCTTTCATCTATTGAACCATCCTTGCATTTCAAGGATAAGCTTCATGGTATTAGCATGGAAATAAGCATAGAGATCAATAGAATAGATAAGGAAACTCAAAAATAAACTCATGCATTTGCGTGCAACTGATTTTCAACTAGGTTACCAAGTGTACACATTGGAGAAAGTACAGTCTTCTCAACAAATGACCTAAGAGAAACTGCACATCCACAAGAATGAGATTTAGCCATTACTTTTTGATATACATGAAAATTAACTAAAACCATGCTAAGATTTGAACTTAAGATCTGAAATTCTAAAACTCCTACAAGAAAACATGTAGGATAATTTTCTTGACATTGGTCTCAGCAATGATTTCTTGAATATGACATCAAAATCAATCAACAATAAAATACATATAATGTATGTATATTATTACATCAAACTAAAAATATTTTATACAGCAAAGGAAATGATCAACAGAATGAAAAATGTAGCCTGTGAAATAGGAGATATTTGCAAACCACATATGGAATAAGAAAGTAGTTTCTAAAATACATAGGAAAAAAAAAAAACTCTTGAAACTCAATAGCAGAAACAAAACAAAAGTACTAATCTGATTTAAAAACAAAGGACTTGAAAAGACGTTTCTCTAAAGAAGACATACTAATGGCTCACTCACATGAAGACTTTCCACATTTCTAGTCATGGAAGATATGCAAATTGAAACCATGATACAATATTGTCTCACCATGATACAATGTTGTCTGCTAGGATGACTGTTACCCAACAAATAAATGTTAATAAATGTTGCCAGTTTGTGGAGAAATTGAAATCCGCGTACAATTTTGTTTGGAATATAAAATGATGCAACCATTTTGGAAAATATTGTGGAGATTCCTTAAAAGTTAAAAATAGAACTACCATATAATTGAGCAAATCCACTTTTGGGTATAAATGTAGATATAGGTATAGGAATAGGTATAGCTATAAATATAGATATAGATACAAAAGTATTTCTACTATTATCTTGAAAATATATCTGCACTTTCATACTCTTTAGGGGAATCATTATTCAACATATGGCAATAACGTACTATTTCAAACACATATAAAAGATTATTCTGAATTTTTAAGATGGGAACACTATAATTATAAAGATTCCTATAAAGGGAAGAGGAAGGCAGGGGAATCAGTCAGAAGAGATATTGAGGTGAGAACAGAGATAAGAATGATGTGGCCACAGATCAAGGTATTTGGACAGCTTATAGAATTAAAAAAAAAAGTGCAAGGAAATGAATTTTACTTTAGAGAACTCCTTAAGGAATTCAGGCCTGATAACCTATTTTAGACTTCTGACTTCCAGAAATATAAAAGAATAAATATGCATTGCTTTAAACCAGTAGATTTGTGGTAGTTCATTGTAGCAGCAATAGAAAATTAATATAATCATTAAAACTATTTTACATCAGTGGCTAAAAGATGAATAGTTTCTAACAATGTTAAAGAAAATGCTAACCATAAAAGAAAAAGAGAAAATAAATCTGAATGATTACTTTATTCCTTAAACAAAAATATATTTCAGATATATTAAAAATTAAAATTCACTTTTACAAACTATAGACACAGAAGTAAAAGATAAAAATTAAAATAAAATTTTAAAGATGTATATTTGACAAGTAGTGTTTATTAGAGTTACCATAAACAAAATAAGACAACCAACTCCTGGAAAAAATCTACTACAGCAAATTAAAATAAAGATGCGATTTCCTAAATTGCAAAGAATTCTTAAGAAACAATGAAAAGTTATTAACCACTCAAAGAAACAGAGTACATAAAGGAGAAATTCACAAAATTCTCTTTTTTATTTGCAGCACCGGGGACTGAACTCACAACCTTGCGCTTGCCAGGCAGGCACTGAGGCTGCTGAACGAGATCCCCGGCCCTCAAAATTCTAAAGATCAATAAGCAGATGAATGACAATGAACACCAGTCTTAATTAGATATAATTTAAAAATTCATGGTTTTAAGCATGAGAAACTATGTTGCAGCTAAGACACTAGCAAATACTTAGGAATCTTCTGAGTACATAGTACATGAGCCAGAAAAATGGGCACCTTCATGTGAATGGGGAATTGTAATTAGTTTGGGGACAAATTTATCAGTATATATAAATTGAAAAGGAGCACCACTGTTGACCAAGAAATTCTGCATCTCATAATTTAAACTGTACATATTAGGATGTTAATACCAAGTTGCAAAAGACAATTTATATGTCTATTATTAGAGGTTTAGATAAATAAGTTATGCTGTACTTCCTTCTGGTCATGCAAAAAGAAAAAAAAAAACAGGATGTTGATATTTATAAAGTGATATATTTAAAAATGCCCAAATATTTACATAAATATTTATCTAAATATTACCATCAAACTGTTACAGCATATACAACATATTCTCATATGTATACACTGGAAAACAATATAGAAAATATTATGAAAATCATTAACATATAACCATGTAGTAAATGGTTAATAATGCATATGGGTTTAAATACCAGCAGATAGTAAGGCATGTTTGCTTTACTGTATGGATGAACATTTTGAGCAGGCTGAGTTAAGTCACAGTAGTTACCTTTGGGAGAAAGAAGTAAGGAAGTCAATATACATGAGAGATTTGCTACCCTTCATATAAACTTTGTGCTCAGATGTCTTTTTCTAAATACAATATTAATTTTTCTACTAACAGCAGTGAATTAAAGAAATACATATAAAATAATAAGTCATTAAAGTTTTTTTAAACAATGGATGAGTCATAAACCTCCCAAAGGCAGATGTTATCTCTTATTAAAGTACTGCTCCTGTTATCTATAAATTAGTGTATACAACATGATCTTGACTAGCAAAACAATGTGCATACATGCACACACAAGTACCCTTGCCAAAAAGATTGTGTAAATGTATCAAAAATGCCACCTGCATAATTACTTTTTATAGATGTATGAAGGATTATCATTCATTTTTTGTATTTTTATTTTTCATATTTGATAATTAGCTTGCAATGCTGTTATGAAGAGAAAATACAGTTTACTAAATATATACATATATAATGATCTAACTTATATTTGAAAATTGTACAGAAAAATACGTGAAAGTGAAAAAAATATACCAAAAGTACTAAAGTATACAGCACTTCTTATGGAACACTTGTATGTTCTTTCTTTGTTTTCTAAATTTTCAATGATGAAAATTATTGTACTTTCTATGAAAAAGTATTTTTAATGCTATAGTAGGCACAAAGATGAAAACAATTTCTTTAAGATATCATGCTTTTAAGGATGCTTAGATTCTTACAGGTGTCTAATAATTAAAACTCTTACCTTTGTAGTGAAGTTTCTCCCCAGAAATGATAAGGAAAGTATGTTGAGTGAATGAGCAACTTTTAAAAATTCCTAATTGGAAAGTCATCACTAGAAATAAAATCTAGAGGGTAAATTTATTGTGAGGTGCCTGGCCAAGGGGAATACAGGGGAAGCAATGCTACAGTTTTTTCCACTTTGCCTTCATAGTGATTGTAATTTCATATATGATGTGGTACACATTTATTATGGACGAGAGAGTGGAGCTCCAGTTATCACTAAGAGAAGACTAACTAACGACAACCGATCCCAAGGAAAGCTCTAGGAAGGGCTCATCAGAGGGGGTATGGAATGGTGGGAAAAAACGCAAGAAAACAGAGTCAAGTAATGGAAAGAATGAGAGAGACTGGGGATGTGGAGGGTATAGTTGGAGAAACAAAACTTGACAAAAGTTAAAATGTCATAGACGATGCTGCTCTATACTTAGATGCTTTTGTTTCTTTAACCTTTGTTTAGCAGTAAATACCTTTAAATATGCATATTGATTAAGGCACCTAGGGATGCGGTCAGCCGGCAGCAGGTTCAAGCCTGCTGGGCAACACTGCACTGCAAGTTTTCTCAGGGCCCCATTAGCATTTGTTGATTTTCCTTACTTGATGGACTCACTTGGTAAACACAAGACTATTGCATCTTAATGAGAACACAGGGGAGGGCATAAAGTATACACGAAGAGGAGGTTCTACAAACTATTCTAAACCTTATGAAGAGATAAGAATTAAATTGAAATGCTTCAGGGGAAAATGGAAAATAATGACATCATTTTGTGGCAAATATTGTTTTTATTATGCAATATAGGAAAGAGCAAAGAGTGGTGTAACAAACACACATATCCAATTTCCAAATTTAACAAGTGTCAACATTTTGTCACATTTATTTCATGTTATTACACCAAGGAAATAAAATGTTGTAAATACAGACAAAGTCCCATTGTGCATCTCTCCTATAGCATTTCCCACCCCTTCCTCACCTGACAGTAACTTTTTCTCATTTACGTTACTATATATATAAAAATCTATAAACAATATATACTATTGTTGTGTGTGAATTTTCAATATCTATGAAAATGTCATCTAGTATTTATTCTCCTACAAATTGGTTTCCTCATCCCACATCATGCTGATAAAATTTATTCAGGTTGCTATAAGAAGATCCAGTTCATTCTTTTCAACAACTTTGAAGCACTCTGTGGATATAACACTATTTATGAAACCCTCCACTGGTGCATATTTAGGTCTTTTTGCTCTTCTGCTCTAAAAACCAATGCTGCATAAATTTTTCTTTGTGTCTCTCCACATTCACTTGTTCTTGAGATTCTCAGTAAAATTACTACTGAGTTGTGGGAATTAGGCAACTTCGGTCTTAACTGACATGGCCAAATTGTGCTTTAAAATAATTTTACAAATTTATAAAGGACTTCCATCAGCAAAGGGTTTCCATTTTCCCACATTCTAGTCAATTCAACATTTCAAACTTTTAATGTTTCTATCAGGAGTGAAATTGTTACAGGAAACTGAGATAGTTAGAATTATTATAGGCAGTCAGACAGGGCCAGGTCCTCCATGGAGCCAATGCAAAAACCCAGATACCTTGCAACTGTAAAGGAAAAACACCTCCTGCTGTGGGCCGGTCCTGGGACAAAAGATCAAACAAATACACCCACTTCCTGAGGACTGGTATTCTAAATAGGTCTCTAGCTCC
>RJWT010046611.1:0-11425 GCA_004365215.1 Cuniculus paca | reverse complement strand
AAAAAATTGCATATTTTACATATTCTTTTATACCATAAAATACAAGAGTATGTAAATAGATTTTTTTATCATATAATTTTTGTGCACCTAAATTTTTCTGACTAGAAAGCTCTTTTAAGTGTTGCATGATTGGAAGTAATGACAAGATTAGTCTATATCTTTTGTATGATTTACTTCCTTCGTTTTTCACATACACACACTCATTCACTAGGTTTACCTATTAGTAAATTGTGTATTTTGAGTTCCGGTGGAGAGTGCAGTGAGAAACTGAGCGCGGCCTGCTCCCCCAGGGTCCTCCAGGCCCTGCGATGGCGGTGGGTGACCTGGGCCGTACCTCGGCCCTGTAGGCCTTCAGATCCCTTGCTGTGACTGCCCCAAGGCTGGACCCAGGCTTTGAAGCAAAGGAAACCGCTCCCTCACCCCACCTCGACGACCTGATGCGGGCTTCAGGGTCTCCCGGCCCAAGCCTGCAAGCCTGGGCAAAGACCCCGCCAGCCTCGAGGACCTGGCGCCTTCTGATGGCTGCAGTGTGGCGTGGTAAGAAGAGTGGCGACCCCCAGGCTGCTGCAGAGGGCCTTTACATCAAGGGCCCCAGAAGGAGGGACTGAAGCCGGGCCATATAACTGCGCAGATAAGGCTTCTAAGGTGACTGCAGTGTCCCAGTTAGAGGAGACGGCACTTTCTGGCCCCGAAGATGAATAAAGGCCTACACCCCACCCCCCTGGAATGTGAGGGAGCCCAGGCCAAGGACCCAGTGGAAGAACTGGCGGGCCATAGGCTGTTGCCTGAGAGAGAGACGTTAAGTAACATTCCACGTTTGGGTAGTTGGAAATGCCCATCGCCCTTTGGGAAGATTTAGTGGCCGTTTTTAGAAGGCCTGTGTATATAATATGCAAAGGTTGCCCTCAACATTCTCCTCAAACTTTTAAAAGAAAACCTGCAGCATGTGGACAATATAAATGTAAAGAGGTTGCCGATGTATGATAATGTGGTTAGAAAAACCACGTCTTGGAAATGTCCATTTGTTTAAAAAATTGACAGAAAAGAAACATCTTCTGGAAGTGACTTTTTGAATGGAGTTTGTTAGACCATCTGGAGAAGCAACACTAGGTGATAACTTGTCCACATTTGTTCCGTGGGTTGGAAGACACAGAGCAGAAAACAGGAGAAGAAGGTCCATTACCAGAATATTTACATGTAGAAGACCTTTCTCTTGTAACCATTATTTTGTGTGTGCATTCGAATGTATATATATTTGACAGTACTAAGTACTTTATTGAAATATCTGGTCATTTGAGATATTCTCAAGTGCCTGATACACGTTAAAAAGTAGTAGTGAAATAACAGATTTTGTAAATTTCTTATTAGAACTCACATAAAGTGTTATTTGGGAGGGATGAGGGGGATGGGGAGATAGGCAAACCCCCTCTTGAGGTTCATGCACTGGTTCTTGGAACAGAAGGAAACGGAGAATGCTCCGCTAGTGCGCTTACAGCAAGGTAAATTACTTTGTTCCTTAGGTCTGTGGGTTTTATTTTACTTTGCTGTGTATGTAGAGTTTGTAAAGGACAAATGAGACCTTTTACAACCTGTGGTCTTCCTAGACGTTAAAGAGGTTGCCAGTTTTGATAAAAGTAGAGTTAGTGAACTGACAAATTTTGTATTAAAATTCCCGGGAAAAACTGTCTTCTGAAAGTTTGAGTACTTTAGCTCACAGGTTACTGGAGAAAGGAAGGGTTCTAGACTCATATATTCAAGACACTTTCAACTATTGTTACATGTGTGCAGTTTAATCAACAATGCTGCATATATATATTGGACAAGTTGAGCCCTTACTTGAAACATCTAGTCTTATCTAGATGTTTAGAAGTGCCCAATGTATGTTTTATGTAGAGGTAGTAAAATACCACTTTGTAAATATCTTTTTGCTAAAGTTCATATGAAATACTGTCTTTTGGAAATGAAATGGTTAAACCACCTGGAGCAATATGATACTGCCTGTACTTGTTCAGTGGTTTGGAGGAGGTGGGAGGGAAGCAATTGCAAAAGGTATTATGTTAGTGCATTTGTACTTGGACATTTTGAGACATCTTTTTTTCTGTATTTTGCGGGTTTTGTTTTGCTGAGTATATAGTGTATATAATGGACAAATTCAAATTTTGCAACATCTAGTTCCTAAATGTAGGAGTTTGCCAGTATATGACAAAGTAGTAACGTTAGCACATTTTGTACACTTTGTGCGGAACTACACAGAAAAGCTTGTCCTCTGTAAATGAATTTTGGATTCTGCCATCTCTAACATTCCATATGCCTGTACTTGTCCACTGGGTTGAAGCAGAGAGAAAAAACTGGGGCCAAAATGATCATACTTAGAAGATACCTCAGATTACAACCATTGCTATATGTGTGATTTTACTTATCAGTGTTGTATGATAGCAGACAAGTTCTTATATGAAAAATCTATTCTAGATATATAAAAGTGCTTGATATAGTAAAAGTAGTAGTTGAAAAATACTTTGTGAATAGATTTTATAAACTAATAGAAAATACTATGTTTGCAAATAGAATGTTTAAACCACCTCTGAACAAAAAAATAAATAAATAGTGTATTTTTTTCAAAATTTCCAAGATGCACTTAATCTAGTTTAAAAAAAGAAGTCCCATTGTGTTTTCTTCATAAATTTCATAATAAAAGCATTTATAGGTTTAAATTGTATGTTTTAGTACATTATCATGCAATATCTTTTTTCAGATTATACATATAAATGTGAGTAGATTTATTTTTCAATATAAGTCTCTATTTCCACATATATAAAGTAAAAATGTTGATAACCTTATACTTCACAATGTTGTTACGAGGACTGATGTGTGGTATTGCATGTAAACCATGTTGCAGAGTGTTTTGAGTTGGCAAATTCTCGGTAAAGGTAACTTCTAATTTTATATTATTTCATGTCTAAGTAGAATTAAATTATTGAATTACCAGCCAACTTTTACAAGCTAATTACAAGCTAAGTTTATGTATTTTATTATTTATTACTTGGAAACATAGTTGATGATCATATAACTTATTTGGATCTATAGGATTCTTAATTCCACCAAATATCAATTAAAATTTAAGATTTAAATCAGAAAAATGAAACTGTTTCTTCTTTTGTAGAAAAGCTCAGTGCATGAAATAAACTTTCTGATTTTTATCTGAAAATTGGAGGATAAGGGAACATCGTATGTTGAAAATACTGTAAGTCAAAATGCCTTCACTGTACCTCAAGCAAGGAACATCATAGCTGAACAACACAATACACTCTAGAATATGTTATTTACACCCATAGTCACATGACTGACCGGGATGTGTAGCTCATTCTACTGTCTACCACACCATGGCAATGTGGAACCAAAACTCTCTAGCCCAGGAAAATTTTAAAATTCAGAATTTACATATAATTTCTACTCATGGCCCATCATTTTCATGCCGTTGTAGAGTAAATCTATCACAAATTTTTTTCAAAAAGTGTAAATGGAGAAACATCTATAATTCTTCCATATTCACAATTTGCCTTTCCATTTCAATTACCTATGGCCAAGCATAATTCAAAAATATTAAATGGAAAATTTCAGAAATAAGCAATTCATAGTTTTCAATAATGCTGTGTAGTATACAGTTAGTCTACTTTATTCTTAGGTAGTGTTAATCTTCTACTGTGCCTAATTCAGAAATTAAACTTTATCACAAGTGTGTATGCTTGAGGGAAAATCTTAATATGCATGAGATTTGGTACTATCCATGGTTTTAGGTATTCACTGGGCATATTGGATAAGAGGATACTATAGTATTAACCTAGCTACTGCAGTGGTGGTAATTTAACTTGAAAAAAATTGATCAAAGTATGGCTGGTATTGTATTTCTGAACTTCAAGGTCAATTGTGAAGTAATCAATTTAATTGAAAATAAAAGGTCAATTTAACATGGGGGATAAGAAGAGACTGAAAATAACTGAAAGTGATATATATTTTTTATTTTTATGTCTTGAGACCTGGCTTAAATACTGTTTCATTATTAATTTGAATATATGTGTATCCTCCAACAATGCAATATGTGCATTGTTGGAGGATATATATATATATATATATATATCCTACAGCTATACTTGTTTCTCTAATTACCTTGTACTTAACATAGTTTGTATTGTGCATGAAGACTTGAGGCAAAGAATTGGCCCGTGCATGGAAGAGCAGGTTTCTATTTATACAACACCATTCTTCCTCAACTCGCTCAAGCCTGGATTGCAGTATGTTGTCTAGCTTCTCCAGAAATCTTCCTTTTTCATTTACAATAATAAAAATTCATTTTTTGTCCACATGTTTAAAATATTTTGAAGCTGCCATTCACTAACAGCCTTAGTTTAGTTACACACAAACTGTTTGAATGCCATCAAAATTTAAGTTACAGCTTTCTCCCTAATTATGAGCCATACATTATTGTCTATATCATCTGTTCAATAAACAGTCTTTGTGCCTGCCAAAAGAATATCTGGAGGTGTTCTTATTTACATTGTATTTTGAAAATATAAACAAAAATACAAACATGGCTTATTGAATGTTATAATTAATAAAACTATCAGATCAAAACATTATGCTATGTTTTCCCTCCTAACGGCATCTCTTTAAACAGAGTTGATATTTGAAAAAAAATTATAACTTTATTTAAGGGAAACAAAACATGCAATATCAGTTTTGCTAAAATTTTGGATTCACTGTACATGAGTGTACATGTGTGATAAAACATGACGAGGAGTTAAGATTCTCTTAATGCTAAACTGAGATATAGAGAGTATATCTTTTATCATCTGATCTATGGCAAATGTAATACATTGAGAAGAAAGAAATACTAGGATAAGCATTAATTAGCCTTTTGACAACATTAATTACTAGTTTGAAATCAATGGTACTGTCTTCATTCCTTCCATTGAATGAGAATTCCATTTTTAAGAAGTTATTTTAATTCACATATTATGAAATGCAATTGCATAGTTACAATCGACACAAATTAATTTTTCATGATTAAACATGATTAATAAAATATTTCTGTTCAGAAATTAGTAAACAATAGACTTGCAGTTTATGTTGGCCTCTATTGAATGCTTGTTGACTTTTTTCAAGTTTTATTTATAATGTTTTATTTATTCAAAGTTTTACGTATAGAAAACAAAATATTGCTTTCTTTGACATTTTTTGTCAAAGTAATTGACGTCAACAGCAATGTGGTACCACTACTAGTAATAATTATACAGATATTACTTAGTTTCATGTGTCACCACAATTTTTCAAACAAATATTTGAGGTAGTACTATTATTATTTTGTGAACAGGGAAATCAAGATATTAAGCATTTAAAGCTGTCTTGGTTACTTTTCTCTCGTTGTTGAGACAAAATACCTGACGCCCAATGTGAAGAAAGGAGAGGTTTATTTTTTACAGTTTTGGGGGTTTCAGTCCATACTAAGTTGGCTCCAAGGCAGGGTAGTGTGGCTGGGGGCAGCTGTTCATGGAAGCTGCAAGCAGCAAGAGCGAACCGCAAAAGAGGGAAAAACATGTCTCCTTTCCGACCTTACGTTGTGTGTCGGCTCCACCCCTGGGTGGGTGCAGAACTCACACCACCAATCCCAGCACTAGACAACAAATCAATCACAAATGCTAGATTCAGTCACTTCCATGACTACATGAAGCTTGGGGAGCCATCTATATACAAACCATAACGAAAGCATATGATGATAACCTGGTGGTGGAAACGGTAACTGAACTCTGTATTTTGGTCTTGGAGTCTGTGAATTTAATTTCTGAAGAATATTTTTTTTAGCAGTGCAGCTTTTATTGCAAAAACAGTGGTCTTCTGATCCATCCACACCAAATTTTAATTCCTACTAATGGGAAGCTAACTGCTGTAAACTATTTTTTTCTGCTTCTACTTATGTTTAACTCAAAATTTTAAAATAATACAGTGGATAGTTCTTTCTTTATTTCAACTTTGCAATAATATTGCTTTTCTCATTGTGGAAAATGAGAATTTGACCATTCTAGGTCATCCTCCCTCTGCTTGTGCACACATGCCATTGTATACAAACACATTTCTTTACCCTCATCCCCCAAACACGGTGAGATAATGATACTGTTTACATCAATATTCATATTTTGCCTGGTTATAACTAACTACAAAAGTATTATTTACAACTAACATTGTGTATATATAAAACAGTAGTGATATGGGTTAAAATATATTGAGAACAGCATTTTAAACTATTAAATATGGTATATTTGGTATACTACATGGTTTACTCTGATATTTCCTTTAGTGCATGTTCTTATTTTTAAAGAGAATAATTGTGCCCTTGAACATTTATTCAATATTATTGTTTCTTTAAAATTTGGATCTTGCAATTAATTCTCACAGAACTCAAAATTCTTCTCATAATAACCACATATACAGGCATTCAGCACTTCATCAGTGTGTGAGTATGGTGGGTGGAGGTGATCGAAAGAGAAGAAGGTAAACATAGAAAAGACCGAAAAATGCAGAAATGCACTCCCAGGACCCTCTGGTCATTTGCTGCAGTCTTGTGTGGTTTCTCTTTGTTGGGCCGATGAACTGCTATTGTCAAGAAACTTCTGTTTGTACTCATTTTGAGAATCTCATTGCCTGCTCCGTCACCCAAGATAGTTTCCTGAGCAGTAGGACATGGGAGCCAAATACCACCAGGCCTCTGTCACCTGAAATTATCTTTAGTCTACCTTCATTAATTGATAATTTGGCTTGGCATAGAATTCTAAATTGTACATCTTTTCCTATCTGTTGACTTCTTATATTAATCCTCTAATCATCTAATCTGTTTTATTTTTGAGATAGTGTTGAGACAGTTTCACAATTTTGTATTCTAAAATTTCCTTGAAATTGTATCTCTCATATTACATTTTTAATTTTCAAGAATTCTTTTGTTCTGTATCCTCTCATGTGGTTATTTCCTCTCTGAAGATTTTAATTATAGATCTTTTTTCCTTTTCCTCCGCTTCATCTTCTCAATTTTTATTGAATTATTTGTTTTGTTTGTTCTTTTGGACTCTGTCCTGCATTTTAAATGCTATTGTTGATGGTCTAGTGATACTCTGTGTCTCCATTCATTTTTAAAATGAAAACTCTAAAAACCAGGTGCACACATTTTGTGCAAGGGCAAAACTTTTTGATTGATGGACACTATTGTACTACAATGAGCTCCATAAAAGGATCTATAGCTCTTATCAATTGTACTGGGCAGTTTTCCCAGAAATAAGAATCCATAAACATCTGGAATGGGCTGGAGCCTAGGTATAATCAGTAAGTTCTTGGGATTCAAGTAGGGGTCTGTAGTTGAAACTTTCACTATTCAGAATGGAAAATGTCACTGAGTCATCCTGTTTTTCAGCCAAATGAGTCATATGTCTCCTCAAGTGTACTCAGGTCTCTAAAGCCAGAGCTACACTGATTCATTCTTCACAAGAGTAACCTCCTGCAATTTTGAGTGTGGAGAAAATGCAGTGTTGTGGTTGCATAGGCTAAAGAAAGAAATTTGGGCTCTGCTAATTTTATAGACTTTCCACCACCTGTTTTCCATTTCACTTATATCCTGGCTCTCAGTGATATCTGGTACCTACTATGCCCACATATTTCAGTGGATCTTTGACTTGAATTAAATTTTTGTAACTTGACATCTCTCCCACAACCACACAAGGCAATTATATTGCAGCTTTCTCTACTTTGTTAAGTCAGTTTCCTGTACTTCCCATCTTTGTGTGTGTTGGTCTCTTTGTCTCTCTTTCTCTGCCTCTCTCTCTCTCATATGCACTGTTTTCTTATAATTTGAAGATAGGGCTATTTTTGTGTAAACACAAATAAATACCACTGTTATTCATTCACTATAATTTTTTAAATAACTAGAGTTACCTGTAAATACACATTATTATATTAACCTTGATCCTGTGAAATGATTATAAATTTCCCAACTTTTCCAGGAAAAGTAACTTAAAACATTTATTCTTCTTGTCACATTATTTCATTTTTATTTTCTCAGACATGTGTGCAGTGTACATTTCTATTAACAAAGTAGAGATTTCTAAAGGAAACTTAGTCATACAGGCATTGTGTGTTTTAACACACAAAAGTGTCTGAATAAATCACAGTGAATAGATCACCTTCGGCTGGACTGAAAGCCATTCAAAAGAAATTTCCGTTTCAATTGCCTTCCTTTAATCCTCCTATTGTCGAGACAAAGAAATGTAAGAAAGAAGAAGATAATTAATATAATTTATAATAATACAAGTAGCCAACTTGTTATGAAAGAAGTTAATATGGCCACCAATATAACCAAGTAACGGTTATAAAATAGCAATATTATTTAACAGTCAGTGAAAAATGTGACATTTGGAGTCAGTTACCAATTTCAAAGCAGTCTGGTTCTGTTGTTGTCACCTAAAAAAAGACTGTCTGTGATTCTCTCTTTCTGTTCTTTTTTTCCCTTTTAATTGCCATTTTTTCCCAGACCAGCTGTAGCATCTATGTCCTGACTTTGATCCAACTACTTACTTTAACCCAAAGAAAATGTCTCCCAGAGACTATGTATATCACTGCAATGTCTCCATTCTTGACAAGCTTGCTGTTTTAACAGAATAGAATGCAAAGAGAGCTGCAGGAAGTGAAGCTCCCACATACTGGGGAAGAGAAAATTAAGACCTCTGTTAGTAAATATTGGCACAAAAGTGCAGATCTTTTCACCTAAAATAATACTGAGAACATGTGAGATTAAAATTTCAATTGAGGCGATGGAAACCAGTGTTAGCTTGTTTGCCTTTTCTGAGTAGTAGCACATTAAAACATTTCCATTTGATATAGAACAATTAAGTCATTTCCTCTTTGGTCTTGAGTGAGAGACTGGCAGGGGTCTTTGAGGTCTTCCCCAGGGAGGTGCAAATTAAATTTGACATAACAGAGGTGTTTAGAAACCCTTCAGTCTTAACATTTTAAAATTATATTCGAACTGGACATCAAAATGAAATTGAGTGTTTACAAGTAGAAAACTGATACCTGATCAATGTATGAACTCTAAATAACTCTTATTTTGGACATATTCTAGTGAATTGAGGTTAGAACTATGTTGAGTCATGCAGAATTTTATATGAACTGCTCTTTTGAGGGAAACCACTGATTACCTCAAACAAAATGTGAATGGCAGATATGACTTGTTAAGACTGCACATTTCTCATTAATTTTTTTCTTTATAAGAGGAAAGCTGTATTTTCAGCACAGTGGTAAGTATTGAGGGGCACACTGAGAAAACAAAAATATTAACTGCATCACTGAGTTAATAGGGAAAGGAAGAGACACATATATGTAAACACAATAGAGAAGATAATACTACCTTCCAAGTTGAAGTCTTAAAAATTTTATGTTGCAGAAAATTTGAAGTCATTCATTTAAAATTAGTCATTCATTTAAAATATAAGGTAGACATTTTTATGCCAGAAGGAGGACTCCATCAGCCATATATCTCATTTTAGTTCCTTACATGGTTGTATTAGTCACTTCCTTTTTGCTAGGACAAAAAATATGACTCCTACAACTTAAAAGAATACGGGTTTATTTTGGCTCATGTTTTTGTAGGAGTCAGTCCATGGCTGGTTGGTTTCAAAGCAGAAATAGTATGGATGAAGGTCTTGGTAAAGGAGCACTGCTCAACCCATAAAAGCCAAAAAGCAGAAAGTGAAAAAAGAAGACTCAGAACCGGGAACAAGAATACACACTTGGAGATCTTGCCTGCAGTTATCATCCGCCCTCCCCGCCCCACACCATTTCACCCCCAGCTCTAACTATGAGACTTTGGGAGACAATTGCAGCTCTAAACACTTAACATTCTGCCCTTTGGCCAAATAGACTCACATATATCTTATTATGAAAAATTCATTTATCCCATCTGTAACAGTCACCACAGTTTCAACAGTTCTGGCATTGCAGAAAAGTCCAAGCCCAATGTCTCCCCTGAGACTCAAGGTAAAGTCTTCATGGTGTGCTCCAATAAAAATCAAAAACAGAAAATGAAGTACTTTCAACATTTAAAGGCACAGCACAAACATTTCCATGTTAAGAAGGGAAGAATAAGGAGATAGGAATGGTGGGACCAAAGCAAGACTGAAAGCCAAGTAGGGCCAATATAAATCCTATAACTTCATGTCCAGCACCTGGAACAAGTCATGGTGAGATGTGAATTCTAAAGAAGCTCTATCCCTATGACCTTGCCAGTTATACTTCATGTGACCTCTCACTTGGGCTACCTGTGATTTTCCTCAGGAGATTTTTCCATTTTCCTGACCTCTCTAACTTCCCAGGGTTTCTGCTTCACATTCAGCTTCATTTTCATAGTTTCATGCATTGGTCCTATAGGGTACTTCCAGTGTCTTGTGACCTTGTATTGTGTATACCTGAAAATTCTTGTATTGTGTATGCCTGAAAAATCAGTATCACACAGAAGATGCTAAGGTTTGCTTCCAGCTCAAGTAGTAGCTTGATTCCATTAAACCATCACTACAGGTGGTTCTGAGTGTCTAGATGACTGAACTCAGGGATAAATTTTCATAGGCATCCCTGAAAGAGCATATCTTCCTATAGCTTTCTTCTCTAAACTAAGTCTTTAAAATAAGTTTACCTTTTTACACCTTTGAACTTGCAAAGGATGGATGGGGCCTCTCCAATTCATGAGATGGCTTCAAACTAACTTTTCTATTGTTCTGATACAAAGTACTTGGGTTTTTTTGTTTGTTTGTTTTTTAATATTCTTCTTTTTAGCAATAATGCTCTCGTTGTGTGCATTTCAGGCTCTTTCCTTCCGGAGAAATTTCAAACATTTTGCGTTCAATTTTTGTTCTTATTTCTCATTGAAGATACAGTTAAAAGAAGCCAGCAGTACCAATGTCACAGTCTAAACACTGGGCTTTCTTGAAATGTCCCCTGCAAGATTGGTTAGTTAACCACATTTAGTTTTAGTTTTCTGCTAAGTCCGAAGACAGGGGCAAAATATACTTTCCTTGTCAGAATGTAATATACATGGTCCATACACAGAGAACACACTTCCATTAGACAGCAAGACACAACCTGGGTAACTCATCACTCTGATCTATACCTTGCACAGGCTGTGGGGATATGCCATTTTGACCACTGCTTAGTCACTGTGTGAACCTCTTAGAACTTGTGCATATTTGCTTTAAAAGATCCAATTAAACTTCATTGTAGGAAGCCTGTTTGAGTAAAATCCTTGACCCAGTAAAGGCAATGGTCCATTAGCATCTTTTCTTCACTTGTTCACTGACCTTAAAGTGTGTGTGTGTGTGTGTGTGTGTGTGTGTGTGTG
>RJWT010046610.1:0-11444 GCA_004365215.1 Cuniculus paca | reverse complement strand
TGCTATTGAGAAATCATCATTCTAGTAATAATCATACTGTCATTGAATTTCTCCATTGTTTAACTTTGTAATTTACATGAGGACAGAGTGAGATGGGAGGAAAGAAAGCATTGATGACAATCCTACCACACTATAAATACCCTAATCTTACCCAGAGAATATTTGGTGACTTTTATCAACCAGTTGTGTCAACAGAAGTACACTAGAGATGGATAAGTAGTAAATCTCTAGAGATTAAATTTCAACCTTTTCTAATATCCTATTCTCAAAGAAAGCAAGCTTTCATTATGGTTGAAATTCACATTTCTAAGGTGGCTTAGAAAGACATTATCACACTGAATGCTAATATTTCAAAGAGTAATTCTCTAAAACAATTTTCTGGGATTCAATATCAAGTGATTATTTTAGCTTTTAATTAATTTGATTGTGACATTTTGATAGATTCAGATGATTTTCAACCTTCCCACAGTGATTCACCATACCCTTTGACAGAAAGTTCTTCCCACACAGAGAATTTTACACGTAGGGGCATCAGTTGAACAAATAAAATTCATCACAGATAGCCTTCAATTTCATGTTTAAATACATTTAAAAGAATTATTAATGACTTTGAAATAATAAAAGAAGTGAAAAAATATTATTATGAAGAACAAGAGATCAAAATATTTCAATCAGGCCTTCAAAAAACAGCACAGAGATAGGAGATAAGGAAAATGAGGGAGGAATATTAAGAAAGAAAACTTATTAAAGGAACTTTAATGCCCTATGTAGAAATACCTGTTATGAGCAGTCTTCCACTCTGGTCTTTCTTTCTTCAACACTTACCTTTAAGCATGTTTAAAATTCTTTAAAGAGTCAAATAAAACTGTCACCCAACTATTTTTCAAGTCATTTTAGAATCTTTGTAAGTCTAGGGAGTGAGAAAAATAGAGAGATTTGTAGTACTCTGCAGTTATTTTACAGAGCCATGCCACCAGCCATAGATTTCTAGCTAATCCTGTTTTACAAACCCGGAAATGTGTTCGGTCTCAAAAGTGATTCACTAAACACAGAGAAGTTCATACGCTCCAGTCTGAAAGTGTTCCTCAAAATGCGTGTGTTGAAACTTAATGGAGAAAGTGGTAGTAAAAGGTGAGGCTGTTAGAAATTGGTTAAAGGATGAGAGTAGATGCAGTCTTTATGAATGAAATCAAGGTCCACATAAAATTGGGGAAATTGGTCTGTTGCCTGCTACTATGCACCTTATCTTAATCAAATACTGAATTTGAACTTCTGTCCTCCAAAACTGTGAGAAATGAGTGTCTGTTCACTTATGAAATCCCCAGTCTCAAGTATTTTATTATATGTATTTTATTATTTCACTAACAGACTAAAACAGTATTTTGGGTAGCTATGTATATATGAATTTTCACATGGTAATGTTTCAAAACCAGTCAATCCAACAACTAAAGGGAAAAATATTTTTTATTTTATTTTTTCTCTTAACTAGATATAAGTATTAAATGATACTTTACATAGAAAATATTTAAAATTAAACATGGGTTAATTTACTTATTTACACAAACAAATGTTAGAGAAAAAAATGACAGGCAGCTCATCTTTAGAAATATTTTAATGCCAAAAATAAAACATTTTGGAGTGTGGTTATCTGCTTCAGAAAGTGACATTGCTTGAAGGCTAATTTTTTTATGCAAAAACTTTGTGTTGAATTTTTTAGTTTTTGCTTGGAAATATAGACAATTGGAAAGAAAATTGCTCCCAGATTTACAAAAAAAGAGAAATTCAAACTGATTATAACTTGATGAATTTTCATGAATTCATGAAAGAGTTTGAAGAAGCAGGGCAACTAATTAAGCACAAAGCTGGGGAGAAACATGTTTCTGTTGGATAGACTGGATCTGATGGGAATACTTGCTCCCTTGTAGCCCAGATAGTCAAGTCAAGCTTGTCAAAAATTACTCGAATTATGGCAAATTAAGAGGCTGAATGGCCATTGGTAAGAAATCGTGACGTCCTAGATTATGTAATCTACATTATCTACCTAAGACTAAGGCTAAAAAAGAAGTCATACTTATGGAGAAGGGATTCCAACATGGCTGCAGACTTTGGCTTCTTTGTATGAGGGAGAGATTCTATCAAAATTACAAACTTAACTGTGCTTTCTACAACTTCTGCTATGTACAGGGGTCACAGGCCTGAAACAGCAAATGCTCCAGAATGATAGAAAACATTTGAGACCTTCACTTCAGTTTCCTTTAAAGAACAAAATCCTTAAGAATGGAGAGGAAGTTCAAAAAGTAAAATCAAAGAAGCTGTAATACAACTATAGCCCTTACAGAGTTAGTGAAAACTTATTGAGGTTAGGAGAAAAGAACAGAGGAAATCAAATGTAAATTCTCTCCACCTCCAAATAAAGTTTCTCAACTTGGGCACTATGGTCCTTTTGAGACACAGTAATATATTTTTGTGGTGACTACATTAGGATATTTAGTTTCTATCTACTGAAGTCAGTAGCACCTCCCAGTTGTGGCAAATGAAGTTGTCACCAGATATAACCACATATTACCTGAGAGGAGAAAAAAAGAGCCAGTTATAAATCGCTATTATAGAGAAAAGGTGGGAATATGTACTGGGCTCAGAACTGTAGTCGGAGAACTACATTCCTGATACCCAGGGACATATCGTCTACCTAAGGGTAAGGCTAAAGTGCAGCAGAGACTCCCAAACCTCTGTGCCTTCAGTGTGCTAACGAGTCTTGAGTATGAGTAATAATGAGCACTGTTGGTGAGTGGCAGACGAGGCATATTCTCTGAGGCACAGAGCAAGGAAAAGAACTGAAACTGAGGGTGAAGCATATGCTGAGAAAAACCCTCTAGAAAATCAAACCCCACGCTAAACATCAAGTGTCATTAGCAATAGAGGTCGGTTATGCACTAAGAGTAAGCATAAAAGCACGAGCTGTCTTACCATCTAAATCCTCAGGTCAATACAAGACATAAGGATCAATACGCACAAAAGTCTACTATAATTACATAAACTACAAATGAACACTGTGCAAAAATGTACGGTGACTACATAAACTACAAATGAACAATTAGACTGAAGACTTTTACAAAACAGTGCCTCTCACAGGAACGTTGAAAATTTAAAAATATTAGGAATAAAGCTAACAAAATACAGTGCCTGTAGAAATAACATTAAAAATTAGAAAATGATGCTGAGAAAAATTAAAGATATACCTTGGTTGAGACAAATCAATATTAGAAAGCTATCTATTTAATACAAATTCATTTGTAAATTTAGTGTAGTCCCAATCAGAGTCTTACCAGGTTCTTTTAAAATTGACAAGCTTGCTGGGGATTTAGCTTAGTGGACTAAGCACCTGCCTGGGAAGTGCAAGGTCATGAGTTCGATCCCTGGTGCCGCAAAATAAAATAAAATTGACAAACTGATCTTGAATTTCAGGTAAAATATAAAGGGTCAAAATAACTGATATATGTCTTGCCTTTTTTCCTAAGAAGAACATGTATATTTTTTGCAAATAATCCTGCTTTTATTATAAGAAATATTATAAATGTATACATTCAAAAATATTCATATGCGCTCATTTAGCAATTTATTTTATACACTTCCAAAAATTTTAAGAACCTATAAATGCCTATTTTTACAAAAGAATGAAACTACATGACATACATTGCTTAGAGGTTTGTTTTTTAAACTTACCAGTGTATTGAGAGAGTCTTTCTTTTGTCTAATTATTCTGGAAGTATTTGAAAAATATCTGGATAATTACAACTAATATTCATGGTAGAAAAAGTAAGTCACTGACCTAGGAACACAGGAAATAACCAGGATCTGTCCATTTTACAAAGGTACTGAGATAGGATTGAAGAAATAAAATAGGTAAAGAGGTGAAAAGGAAAATTTTAATTGTATAATTGCACTTTTAAGAACTGCAGCTTCTGGACACAGTCACTCAAGTTTACAATGCTTTTTTCCCTTCCAGGAAACTCATTTTAAAAAAAGTTCTAAGGATCTTACAGATGCAATAAGGCTGTGAGTTGGGCCAGTGTTTTCCACTGGTAACTCGGGCCTCCTGTGGAACTCCATCTTCAAGGAAACAATGCCAATATGTGAGTACTGCGCCGCTAAACCTCATATGCATACGAATGGCTTGACCTCTAACTTAGTCCACCAAATGAGGACCCAAATGCAGCACTAGAAAGACGCATCCGCCATGTCTTCAGGACACCCCCAAAGCACGTAAGCACTCCTGGCCCCAGACCAGAATGTGTCTCTGTGAGTACCCACTTTCCCAGTGTGTGAGTCTGTTTCTTCCTAAAAGGCTTCCTATGCTTTTTGATAGGTTTTTCCTCGGCATGGTAGAAAAAGCAAGAGCAAAGAAAAGAAAAAGAAAAAGGCCTTTGTTGAGGGCACGGGAGGCCTGCAATAGAGTGTAAGATCTGCTTGGGGCATAAGCAAGCTGTTATACAGTTTGACAGCGGGTGGAGTTTGAAGGGGCGGGCAGAGTGATGTTTTGACAGCTGATTGGAGGAATGTTGGCAGTTTGCAAAGCGGGAAGTTCAATTTCACCTTTGGAGAGGAAGACCGGAAGTCAGCACTGAAGGGAGGCGCTGTCCAGGGCCATGTTGGGCCGGTGCCCCGCTGAGCCTGGCGGTGCTTCACATGGGCAGAACCCATCACTTTTCATTGACATACCTACAAATTCCTTTCCATGATGTGAACCTATGAATCTATCACCTGTAGCACTGGTGAGTCAGTGGGGGTCCTTATCTTCTCTTTTGGGGACACCACCTCAGACTTATTTGGTGATGATACCTCAAAAATAAGCATGACAGAAGACTTGAACGAGACAAGGTTATGGGTTAGACAATCTTTCAAGAAAGTAATTCTAAAAATATCATCCATTGCTTTAAATGAAGCAGAAAGTCATGAACCATATTCTGTCTTGTCTGTATAATTAACTTAAAACATATATTATACTTGTGCTTCTCTCTTTAATTCTGTCGGTTTTTAGCTTAGAGATACAAAGTGAAGATCATTTCTCTTATGTGCCTTTCATGATATTTGTTCTGCCTTTATTCTTTTCTCCCCCTTATATTAGTGAAGCCCTATTTACTGAACTCTTCCATTAAGTACTGCCAAAAATTATTAGTCATCTCACTGACTTTATGTCAGATTTTAGAAAATTAATCTATCTGGAGCGTAGCTATGGAGACAGGCAGACATTGCCTTGCAGTATTACCAAAACGAGCTAAATGCTGCTCTCACACATGCACTAGAAAGAAGCCATTGTCACTAGTGGGAAAAAAGAAAGCTATTGAATATCAGGGAATGGAAAATCACCACCTAAATTGCAGCAGTTTGGACTGATATAGTTTGCTTATCTGGGAAGTTTTCTTGTATGCTGCAAGATTGATTGTGTTTCACATTACTTTCAAATTCTTTATCTCTCACTCATCTTAGTCCTCCGTTTTTGACTCACTAATGGCATCAGCCCCTATAAGGTCCTGTTATTTGGCTTACTTGCTCCTTTTTCATGTCTCCTCATCTGACTTCGCCTACCCACTATGAGTATCGAGGAATAATATGCCTTGGTTTTATGATAGAATTATGCTTAATGTGGCCTCCTGCCAGGGATGGGTTACAAAGTTTCCACTCCTATCAGAACTGAGCATCTACAGATACTCAATGATCGAATACTCTGCATTTTTATTATACATGTGCTTTATTGTATGTATGCTTTGATTAATAATCTTTAGTTTATTGTCTCAACCTGCCTTTGAAAATAGACTGCTTGTCCTTGCAACTCTTCTCTTTTGTTATGATCTTGTACCACTCATCTCCCATACTTGCTGCCCTGTTAAGATTACCTAATACCCTTAAAAATTGGAAAGAGATAGAGAGAGAGGGAGAAAGAGAGGGAGAGGGAGAGGGAGAGAGAGAATGAGAATCTTTTAATTTCTTTTTTATGAAGATTGAGGGGAAGTAGCATTTAGCCTTTAAATCATGCCATAAATCATAGTGTATCTTATCTACTGAAAAAGTTCTCATTATTTTTCCATGGCTTAGAGAATATTTAAAATTAGGAAAAGTGTGAAACACATTCACACTGAGAACTCTGAAAGAATATTGTTTAAAAATGCATCAGGTACAGTTTCCATAGCTGTTAAAACTTGCTATGTCACCAAATTAAAGTTTAAAAAGATAATGATATGTTTTAATGGATTTGATTGTCCCCTCCAAAAAGCATACACAGGCAACAGACGTTGAAGAATTTTACTGAATGCAGTCTAATAGCCAGAATATGATAGTTGTTGTTTTGTTTTTCCAAATGTAAGATATTTTAGCTAATTTTTTAATCTGGTAAAAACACAAGACATAAATTTACCCTATTTACATTATTAAGTATATATCATATAATTGTTAACTGTATACACAGATTTCTCTTACAATAGATTTCTAGAACTTTCTTAGCTTCCATAACTGAAACTCTATACCCATTTAAAAAACAACTCTCATTTTTCCCTTGTCCTAATTCTGGCAATCACAATTCTGCTATTCCTGTGAGTTTGATTACTTTAGATAACTCATATAAGTGACATCAAACAGTATTCATTCTTTTGTTAGTACATCTATTTTCATACAAATGACTCCTTTCATGTGAAATGTTTATTCTCCTTTATGATACAGTAGTACTCTGTCGTGTATAAATGCAACATTTTCTTTATTCATTTATCTGTTGAAGGACATCAACGGTGCTTCCAAAATTTGCCTGTTATGAATCGTACAGTTATAAAAATGGATATGCATTATCACTATAATATGATGTCTTTCACTCTTTCAGGAAGATACCCACAAGGGGAATAGTTGAATTAACTGGAATTGTAGTTTCAGTTTTTTTGAGAACTCTTGGACTTAGTTTGTTCTCATTTTTCAAATTCCTTCTGGTATAATATTGCATTGCTGATTTGAAACTTTTCTTCTTTTTTAATGTTAGATTGATTGCTGTAAGTTACTTGGTAGTGATTGTGCTACACCCATTAGATTTTCTATATTTTATTTTCATTTTATTTGTACTTATATATTTTCTAACTTCTTTTGATTTCTGCTTCGACCCAATAGTTGTTCAACAGTGTATTTTTAATTTCTATGTATTTGTCACTCTTCCATTTTCTTACTGTTTTATTCTAGTTTTATTCCATTTTGATCAGAAAGAATACTTGGTGCAATTTCAATCTTGCTAAATTTGTTAATTATTGTTTTGTGGCCTAACATTACATATCAGTGAGTGCTTGACAAAAAGATGTATTCAGCTGCAAATGGGTAGGTAGTCTGTATATGTCTGTTAGATCCATTTGGTTTATATTATTGTTCAAGGCCTCTATTTCCTTATCAATCTTCTTGCAGGTTATTCTATCTGTTACTGAAAATAAGAAGTTGAAATCTCTTAATGTTGTTTACTATTTCTTCACTCAAGTCTGTCAATGTTTGCTTTATATATTTGGTGTTCTGATATATCTATATACATATATATATATGTAATCATGTATATCATATGTGTATATACATATACATAAATAAATATCATATATCATAAAAGGGTAAAATTCCTTCACCAGGAATTGGCCCTTTTTTCATTATACAAATTCTTTCTTTTCTCCTGTGATGGTTTTTAACTTAAAGTCTACTTTGTCTGGTCACTCTTTCTTTCTTTTGTTTGCCACTTGTATGTACTATCTTTTCCCATTCTTTCACTTTTGCCCTTGTATACCTTTACATAAAACTATAGAAGATTTTCTGAAGCACAGTCAAGCTGAGAGTAACAGTAAGGTCATATCAGTCACTTCATCCTTTTGACAGCAATGTCTATAAAGCAAAAGTGAACAATATTCAATAGTTCCAGTGGACGTGGCCTGAGCTTTAATTATAATATAATTCAAATGCCATTGTTCTTTCTGCTCCTGATCCATAAATATTTGGGTGTCACCTGAGTCCTTGCCTGTGTTGGGTTAGGTGTGTACCCCATGATGAAATTCACTGCATTCTAATCAGTTTGAACCAGTCAAAGGAAAAAGGTACTAATAACACTTGTAAAATAGATAAATAGATAGATGATAGACAGATAGATCAATGATAGATATATAGATGATAGATTGATAGATGATAGGTAGATAGATAGATAGATAGATAGATAGATAGATAGATGATAGGTAGAAATGACAGACCTTCATCTGGGTGTGGTGTGTGTGCCTCTGGAATCCCTGCACTCTGGAAGACTGAAAAAGAAGGATCACAAGTTGGAGTTTAGCATGAGACACTTAAAGATTAAGTGAAACCCTTTCTTAAAATTTAAAAAAAATTAAACACTAGAATATAGCTCCCCATATATCCTCCTCCTCCCCCACCAAAAAAACTTTAAATCTTCTTCAAACATTTCCTAACAGAAAATCATCTTATCTCTTTGTATACAATTCTAATAGCACTAGAGGCTTTTTTTCCCCTAATAAAACTTGATTCTTATTCTTATTGCATGAATGTGAAACCTTGGTGTAAAAAGATCCCAAATGTACTCATTTAAAGTCACTTTGAGTCAATGCAAAATACTGAATTCATAATTTGCTGTAGCAACCCTTTCAATGTATGTCTTAGCTTTTGTGTCACTCAGGGAGATGACCTTTAACTGCGTTGCTGTCCAGCACTCTGTTTCACCCAGTGGCTGGTACCGATCAGGTCACCCATACACTATGCACCCAGCCACCCACATCTCTGCAGTTCGGCTCTCTGAAAAGGCCCAGCTGGCTAATGAGGTGACACAGGAGTATAGGGACTGAAAGTAGCTTTTAACTTCAGCTCCCAACAGGGAAGAGGTTTCTGTGTCCAAGGGCAAAGCCATGAAAGCAAAGAATTAAAAAGGTTTTATCCCCAGGTCTTGTTTATATAAGTGATATGTTGAGCACTGCTGTTTCTCAAGCTATGAAGAGGTCTCATCGCTTTCTGCTTTCCCTTGCTTACAATCTCTCTTTCTCTCTCTCTCTCTCTCCCCCTCCTTCTGCTGCTTTGCTGAAATCTGTTTATCAGGCAAATTTCAAGGCTCAATTCTGCTCAGAAATCAGTTATTATCAAACCTCTTTTGACATCCTGAGGTCAGAACCAGTCTCCTCTTCACTATCCGTGTCGCACTTAGTACACAACACCTCTCCTGCCACTTACCTCCCTTGTCTTAGTGTTCTGAGTAGTTGTCTGTCTTTTCTGCTATGTGTAGGGCCCAACAAAACAGTTCATGTCTTATTCATCTCCATTTTTTTTTCTTGAGCATCAGTATATGTCAAAAAGAAACATCTCAGTAAGCAGCGCTCAGCAAGAACACTGAGCACTGGAAATTGTGTCTTGGCTTTTGCAGCCACTGTGTCATCTCATCTGGGCCCCAGCCTTGTGAGTACAGAAGTGAAAAGAGGCCCAGGGATGACCCACACTCACCCAGCATATATAAGCAAGGAGCAAAGCCAGCCTTAGTGTGTGCTGATTGATATCGTAGTATGCAGTCAAGTGAAAAAATTAGCAAGTATTCTTTTCAATTAGATTTTGAATTTTTCTTTCATTTATTCATCCTCTTCTGCAAATTCATGTTGTCTTGTCTCATAAAGACACTGAGTGAGATTTAAGGGAAAGAAAACTGTCAGAGAATTTGTCAAACTTTTTCTTTATCCTTGGAATTTAAAAACAGTACTAGGATATACATTGGCATTTCCTTCTTCCTATACAATTTTAGAGATACCTGGTGTGACAAGTTTTTAGACAGAGAAAGCAGGTTACCTGCAAAGACACAAAAGTCAAGCTGATCTTAGATTTTTGCAGCTGCAAATGCCAGAAGAAACTGGAACAGGTCATATGGAGTTTTAAGGGAAAATAATTTTAAACCAAAAATTTTACACATTGCTAAGTTGTCATTATGGTACAAAAGGTATTCTCAGATATGCAGAGGGTAAAAGAGTATATTAACTAAGAAACTTACTCAAAAATCTTGCTGAAAGATTTACCTGAGCCAATATAAAACACAAAATAAAGTAAGTCAAGAATAGAAAATCCACGGTATGAAATAACTAATGGCAAGCATTAAAACTTGTGAAAGAGCATTAAATTTAAAGTGTTACATGCAGAGGAATAAAACTAAAAAACAGACCTGCACAGCAGGTCTAATACTGCAGTTTATATAGTATCAAATCATGAAAGGACATGCAGAATATTCAAAATATTGGTCAGATAGTTACTATTTTATTTTTAGCATGTAGTGTTGTAGCTAAAGATATCCATATTCTTTTAAAATTTTTATTGGTGCATATTTGTAGTACATAAAGTTTGCATTCAGGTCAGTGAGTAGTTACATAAACATGACATTTTTTATTTTTTAATCCCCTTACTCCTCCCTCCAAATTTCTCCCTGTGGCTCTAAATCTCCTTTTGTCATTTTCATTCTTGTTGCTATTAGTATTCGTGGCTCATGTTTGTTATGTGTGTTTACATTCATTGTGGACATTTGGTACCTGTGCATCATATCTTAATTCTTACTTCCTCTTTCCCTCCCTCTGTACTATCACCTTCAATCTCCTGAATCTTATTTCACTTGCAAGAAATCTATCCCCTTGTTTCCTTTCCTCCATCCTTTATTTTGTTCTTTGTTTGTACTTTGCCACATTCAAATGAGAGATACTATATGGCATTTAAGCTTGTGGGTCTTAATTTATTTCACTCAACTTTATATTTTCCATGTGCATCCAATTTCCTGAAAAAATATCTTAAATTTATTCTTCTTTATAACCGAGTGGTATTCCATTATGTATAGATGCCATATTTTCTTTAACCATTCATCTATTGATGGATATACAAGCTGCTTCCAGGATTTGGCTATTATAACTTTTATTTATTTATTTATTTGGTACCAGGACTCAAACTCAGGACCTTGTGCTTACCAGGTAGGTGCGGTGCAGCTGAGTTATATCCCCAGTTCAGCCATTATATAATTTTGCTGCTGTAAGTATTGATATACATGTATCACTGTAGAATGGTGTCTTTAGCTCTATGGGAGAGATACCTAAAAGGGGAATAGCTGTATCACATGGAATTTCTAATTTTAGTACATTGAGAAATCTCCATACTGATTTCCATAGTGGTTGCACTAATTCAGATTCCCAGCAACAAAGAAGCTATAAGAGAATTTGTTTTCCTTGACTTCATGATGATTGCCCTCCTTTCTGGTGTAAAATAAAATCTTGGCTTTGCTTTACTTTGCATTCCTTAAATGGCCAGAGATGTTGAACATTTTTTTCACATTTGTTAGCCAGCTCTACTTCTGAAAAGGATTCATTCATTTCATTTGCCCATTTCTTCATTCAGTCTTTTAAGACATCTAATTTTTATAGTCT